>JARQOD010012475.1:0-19459 GCA_033576555.1 Oophaga sylvatica | reverse complement strand
CCCAGGGAGTAGAGTTCAGGTGGTAGAAAGATGAACATAACAGGAGACATGGATAACGTTGCGAACCAGTTATTTAATCTGAAAACGGACAGACAAATTCTGGCGAGATCCATGCCTTGTTCATTTTCAGAAAAGTAAGCCGGTCTACATTATCGGAGGATAGTCGCATGCGACGGTCTGTTAGTACACCACCTGCAGCACTAAAGACGCGCTCCGATAATACACTGGCAGCAGGGCAAGCCAGCACCTCCAATGCATACTGGCTAAGCTCTGGCCATGTATCCAGCTTAGAGACCCAAAACTTGAATGGGGAAGAGCCATCTGGGAGTACACTGAGAGGCAATGCCAAGTAGTCTGTCACCATCTGACGGATACGTTGCCTCCCGCTGACTGGAGCCCTCTCGGATGGTGTAGACATTTGTGGCGCTGCCACAAAACTTTGCCACATTTTTAACATACTGGTCTTTCCCTGTGCAGAGGCACTGCGTGTGCTCCCTCTTGTTGCAGAGCTCTCTACACTGCCTCGACGCACAGAGCTGCTTTGTAAAGCAGTAGCAGCAGCAGTGCTCTCGGCAGTAAGGTAGAACATTAGGGATTGCACCAGTGTGTCTTGGTACTCCCGCATTTTACGCTCCCGGTTCAACGGTGTGATGAGGCTTTTGACGTTGTCCCGGTAGCGAGGGTCTAGGAGGGTGTACACCCAATAATCAGACGTCGTGAGAATGTGGGCAATGCGGCGGTCGTTTCTTAGGCACTGCAGCATGAAATCAACCATGTGCTGCAGACTCCCAACTGGCAAAGAAACGCTGTCCTCTGCAAGAGGCGTTATCTCTGCCTGCTCTGCATCACCCCACCCTCGCTCTACATACTGACTAGAGCGTTGTGTACCTCCCTCTGGAGCGATGTCTTCCTCCTCCATTGACTCCTCCTCCTCATCCTCCTCACAAAGTGAGCCCTGCCCAGCCCTTTGTGAGGAACCACGTTGCGCTGACTTTCCAGAAGGTGATGGAATTTGTGACTCCTCATCCTCCACCTCTTCCAAAACCTCATCCCTTATTGCTTGCAGTGTTTTTTGAAGCAGGCAGATAAGGGGGACAGTCAGGCTGACTAGTGCATCATCTGCACTCGCCATCCGCGTTGACTCATCAAACGCACGCAAAACGTGGCACATGTCCTTCATAATGGCCCACTCATTAATGGTGAAGTGTGGACGGCGCAAATTGCGTGTTGATTGCGCCTGATGCAGCTGATACTCCATAACTGCTGGCTGCTGCTCACACAACCGCTCCAACATATGTAACGTTGAATTCCACCTGGTGGATACGTCACATATGATGCGATGTTCAGGAAGGCGCAATCTGCGTTGCAGAGCTGCAATGCGCGATCTGGCCATGCTGGAACGTCGCAAGTGAGCGCACTCTAGGCGGACCTTGTGCAGCAGTGCATCAAGATCCGGATAGTCCCTCAAAAAACTCTGCACGACCAAGTTGAGCACATGTGCCAGACATGGTATGTGAGTGAGTTTGCCAAGGCCCAGAGCTGCCACCAGATTTCGGCCATTGTCACACACTACCAAGCCTGGCTGGAGATTCGCTGGCAAAAACCACACGTCACTCTCCTGCTTGATGGCATTCCAGAGCTCCTGCGCTGTGTGGCTTCGATTCCCCATGGGAATTAATTTCAGAACGGCCTGTTGCCGTTTGGCCACGGCTGTGCTCATATCGGTCGCATCAGGTAAGCGTCCACGGGTCCATGTGGAGGTAGACCGTGACGGCTCCTGCAGCGATGATTCTGAGGAACTGGAGTAGGAGGAGGAGTCAATGTGGACAGACTTGATTCCGGCAATCCTTGGAGTTGGCAGAACACGTACAGCGCCACTCGCAAGATCTGTACCCGGCTCCACAACATTCACCCAATGGGCAGTGAGTGAAAGGTATCGTCCCTGGCCATGGGTACTGGTCCACGCATCGGTGGTCAGGTGGACCTTGCTACTGACGGCGTTTAGTAGCGCATGTTTAATTTTTGCCTCAACATGCTTTTGCAGACCAGGGACGGCTTGCCTGCTGAAATAAAATCGGCTGGGCACATTGTATTGTGGGACTGCCAATGCCATTAATTCACAGAAACTGTCAGTCTCCACCAGTCTGAATGACAGCATTTCAAGGGACAGGAGTTTTGCAATGCCAGCATTCAGAGCCTGTGCTCGTGGATGGTTTGCCGAGTATGGCCGTCTTTTATCCCATGCCTGTGCTACCGATGGCTGTTTTGTGGCCTGGGTGTGTGAGGATGACAGGGAACTTGCAGCTGTGGGTGGAATAACACTGTGTCTCTGGACAACAGTGACAGAGGTTCTTCCATGGCGATCCTTTGAGGAAGCCGAACCAGCTGTGTGTGAACTGGAGGAAGAGGCTCCAACACGAGCTGAAGATGTAGGTGCTGCTGTAGGTTGGCCTACATCTCCAGTGTGTCTTTGTAACTCAACAAAGTGCTTTGACCGCACATGTTTCCACATATTTGTTGTATTAAGGTTACTGACACTTTTACCTCTTTTAATTTTTTGATTACACAGCTTGCATTTGACATAGCAAATATCATCTGCAACTGTATCAAAAAAGGACCACGCAGAGCAAGTCCTGGGAGCGCCCGGTTTGGCTGTTGTAAGAGAACTGCTCCGAACGGGTGCCAAACTGGAGGCTACAGGCAAGCGAGTCTGCAGCCTACCTCTCCCTACTGTTTGGACCGTTGGGGCAATCTCTTCCTCAGAGCTGCTCCCACCACCTTCCTGTTCCTCACGCCATGTTGGGTCTTGGACCTCATCATCTCCACCACTACCCTCTTCCAACACCTGCTGTTGTTGGGTGGTCTGGCCAGCACCATGCTCAACAGAAACTGGCAACTGAGTCTCATCATCATCAGATGCGTTCTGTGGTGTGCTGACCATCGGCACTGGCTCACCCGCCTCTTCAGATTCAGAGAGACACAGCTGTTGCACATCACTGCATACTGCCTCTTCTTCACATTCCAGAATGCTGCTTGGCTGGGCCCCTGTTTGCAAGCCAACAGATTCTGAGAACAGAAGCAGAGACTCAGCTGGCTCCTGTACAGAGCTCTCTGACTGCCTGGGCAATTTGGCAGGCGGTGAAGAGACTGATGGTTGTTCAACAGTGCTGTGGTCCTGAGAGGAGGTGGAAGCTATTGAAGTCGATGCATTGGCTGCCATCCAACCAACAACGGCTTCAATTTGTTCTTCACGCAGCAGGGGGGTACGCTGAGCTCCTACAAAAGTGCGCATAAAGGAACGCTCACGGGGAAAACTGGTTGATGCTGTGTCACTGGGTGCGGCAGCAGCCACAGAATCCCCACGTCCTCTCCCTGCTGCAAATCCACGGCCTCGACCACGACCACGTGCCTTACTCACTGACTTCTTCATCGTGGTAGATTGATAAAGAAAGTCAGAAAAGTTATAAGGCCTAAGTGTGGTTATTCCTCACAGACTACAGTGAACACTGAAACACAACTGTTCAGTAGCTGTTAAAGGCCCCTTTGTGTACTTCTATAGTGTTTGCAACCAATGTATTGTATACGGATGGAAGCGCGTCACACTAATAGATTAGATTTTTTTCCACTAAAATGGAGCAGCACCAATTAGAGAAAAATGTGAAGGATGAGGCAGTGACACACGCTCAGCAGACTACAACCGGCAGTGGTTGAAGAACAAACTGGAGCGTAATCTGCACTCACAAAATGAAAAGCTCACAGACTACAGTGAACACTGAAACACAACTGTTCAGTAGCTGTTAAAGGCCCCTTTGTGTACTTCTATAGTGTTTGCAACCAATGTATTGTATACGGATGGAAGCGCGTCACACTAATAGATTAGATTTTTTTCCACTAAAATGGAGCAGCACCAATTAGAGAAAAATGTGAAGGATGAGGCAGTGACACACGCTCAGCAGACTACAACCGGCAGTGGTTGAAGAATAAACTGGAGCGTAATCTGCACTCACAAAATGAAAAGCTCACAGACTACAGTGAACACTGAAACACAACTGTTCAGTAGCTGTTAAAGGCCCCTTTGTGTACTTCTATAGTGTTTGCAACCAATGTACTGTATACGGATGGAAGCGCGTCACACTAATAGATTAGATTTTTTTCCACTAAAATGGAGCAGCACCAATTAGAGAAAAATGTAAAGGATGAGGCAGTGACACACGCTCAGCAGACTACAACCGGCAGTGGTTGAAGAACTAACTGGAGCGTAATCTGCACTCACAAAATTAAAAGCTCACAGACTACAGTAAACCCTGCAGACAACTGTTCAGTAGCTGTGAAAGGCTCCTTTCTGTACTTCTATAGTGTTTGCAACCAATGTATTGTATACGGATGGAAGCACGTCACACTAATAGATTTGATTTTTTTCTAATATAATGGAGCTGCACCAATTCCACAAAATAAAATAAAAAAAAAAAGAGTCAGTGACACGTGCAGATGCCTACAAACAGCGGTGGATGCAGAGCAAACTACAGCGTCACCTGCACTGTCACACACACACCTTGCACAGAGCTGTTAAAACAACACTGGCAAAATGAAGCTTTACACAGCGGTTGGTAAACTAGCCTGCCTAAAGCACAGTAGTACACAAAATCGCTATATCTAACTGTCCCTCAGAGTGAGCAGAGTAGCGTTCTGTCCCTAACTCAGTTCACAGCACAGTGACGCTAAAATGGCTGCGGCGCCTTTTATAGTGCATTCTGACATCATTTCAGCAGCCAATCACAGCCATGCCATTAGTTAAGATGACCGCAGCATTACAGGATGTGCCCACACTTCATAAGATTCATCATTGGCTGACTAACATCACATTGCCTCTCAAAGAATTATGGGAACTTCCGATTCCGGTATACGATATTGAAAAAGTATCGGAATTAAGTATCGGAATTCCGATAACGCGAATATCGGCCGATACCCGATACTTGCGGTATCGGAATGCTCAACACACTGGTCAAACAATGGACTACAGAAATTGAACTCCTGAGATTGTTCACCTGCAATTGTGTTTTTTTCTTACAGACAATCTCTATGCCCAATCTTCCGGTTCTGCTAGATATGCAGCTGAAGAGATTATACTATTGGATAGCCTTTTTTTAGCAAATCTCTTTGAAAGAATTGCCATCTTATTTATTTGCTTGTAGCTTTTCCAGATTCGTTAGAATTGACTAGATGGGAGATCTCTTGTCCATTTCCCATAATGGGTACTATGATAATTCAAAAATCACTTTAAAGTTCTGAAAAACTATACTATACTTACGGAGTTCAGGTCAGAACCCAACCATTGTGATTAATGTACTCCACATAACAAGTGGTTTATTCTTGAGATCCTCTCTAGATTATAAATAAGTTGTTTACATCATTTTAACATTGGCAAAATAAAAGGAAGAGACTGCAATGTAAGACAACTCAAATATGAAGACACTGTGTTTAATATTGAATTACAGAAATTCTAGGAGGAATCTATCTAAACCACTGATAATGGAGTTTTGTCCATCAAAAAGGGTCTCACTGTATGGAGGCCAAAAAGATGCTCGATATTCATATACCACAATGAGTGATAGAGTCCTTTAACCTCTTCATATCCTTTAACCTCTTCATAACAGGGCTATTTTCCATTCTTTCGTTTTATCCTCCCCTTCTTCCAAGAGCCATGCCTTTTTTATTTTTCCTTCCACATAACCGCTTGATGGCTTGCTTTTTTCTGGACAAGTTGTACTTTTGAATTACACCATTCATTTTTTCATGTGATGCACTGGTCAGCAGGAAAAAAAATCCAAGTGCATTGAAATAGCAAAAAAAAGTGCAATTCCAAATTTATTTATTTTTTACCATGTCCACTATATGGTTAAACTGACCTGGCATTGTGATTCTCCAGGTCAGAATGATTAAGCAGATAAGAAGCATGTATCATTTTTTTATTTAAGTGGTGAAAATAAAATGGGAAATTTGTAAACAAATAAAAATATGTTTTCTTGTGTTGCCATTTTCCAAGACCTGTAATCATGGGCGTACCCACCATGGGGCAGGGGGGGGCAGCTGCCCCCCCTAGAAGTAGGGGCGCCCGCGCACACCTATCATGATGAGGCCACCCAGCCCCTTTTTCTTCTGCCGGCCCTTTAAAAGGTGCTTGCGACGCACATTGGGGTTAAGAATATCCTTATGTTATATGTCAGGACATTCTTTGTGGGCGGAGAGAGCGCGCTCTGCTCACCCGCCCCTGGCTGCAGGCCTGCAGCAGTTGGTTGTGAGAGCTGCAGCCTCAACGTATCAGGCATCAGGGAGTCCAGGCAGGACACACTCCCTACCCACGCGTGCCTGATGCCTGCGGCCTGCCTTCTGCAATCGTGTGGCGTTAGGTCGGGTGGCGGGTATCATCACATCAGTGATGCCGGTCTCTCTGGGACTGGGTAAGTGAGTCACTCAGACTGCCAGACTGAGTGTATAATAATAATAATTGATCCAGAAATATGTTTAAAGTAAAATACATCAGCCCAGCGGCCAGCACCTGTAATACAGTGGGGCTGATGTATATACAGGTGCTGGACTGGGGCTGGTGACGTATAAACAGGTGCTGGGCTGGAGGCTGGGGCTGGTGATGTATATACAGGTGCTGGGCTGGAGGCCGGGGCTGGTGATGTACAGTATATACAGGTGCTTGGCTGGAGGCTGGGGCTGATGTATATACAGGTGCTGGGCTGGAGTCTGGGGCTGGTGATGTATATACAGGTGCTGGGCTGGAGGCTGGGGCTGGTGACGTATACAGGTGCTGGGCTGGTGACGTGTACAGGTGCTGGGCTGGTGACGCATACAAGTGCTGGGCTGGTGACGGATACAGGTGCTGGGCTGGTAACGGATACAGGTGCTGGGCTGGTGATGGATACAGGTGCTGGGCTGGTGACGTATACAGGTGCTGGGCTGGTGATGTATACAGGTGCTGGGCTGGTGACGTATACAGGTGCTGGGCTGGAGGCTAGGGATGTATATACAGGTGTGGGCTGGAGGCCGGGGCTGGTGATGTATATACAGGTGCTGGGCTGGAGGCTGGGGCTGATGTATATACAGGTGCTGGGCTGGAGGCCGGGGCTGGTGATGTATATACAGGTGCTGGGCTGGAGGCTGGGGCTGATGTATATACAGGTGCTGGGCTTGAGGCTGGGGCTGATGATGTATATACAGGTGCTGGGCTGGAGGCTGGTGACGTATACAGGTGCTGGGCTGGTGACGTATACAGGTGCTGGGCTGGTGACGTGTACAGGTGCTGGGCTGGTGATGTGTACAGGTGCTGGGCTGGTGATGCATACAGGTGCTGGCTGGTGATGGATACAGGTGCTGGCTGGTGACGTATACAGGTGCTTGGCTGGTGACGGATACAGGTGCTGGGCTGGTGATGGATACAGGTGCTGGGCTGGTGATGTATACAGGTGCTGGGCTGGTGATGTATATACAGGTGCTGGGCTGGTGATGTATATACAGGTGCTGGGCTGGTGATGTATATACAGGTGCTGGGTGGTAATGTATATACAGGTGCTGGGTGGTGATGTATATACAGGTGCTGGGCTGGTGATGCATATACAGGTGCTTGGCTGGTGATGTATATACAGGTGCTGGGTGTTGATGTATATGCTGGGGCTGGTGATGTATATACAGGTGCTGGGCTGGTGATGTATATACAGATATACAGGTGCTGAGCTGGTGATGTATATACAGGTGCAGGGCTGGTGATGTATATACAGGTGCTGGGCTGGTGATGTATATACAGGTGCTGGGTGGTGATGTATATATACAGATATACAGGTGCTGGGCTGGTGATGTATATATACAGATAAACAGGTGCTGGGCTGGGGCTGGTGATGTATATACACGTGCTGGGCTGGTGATGTATATACAGATATTGTAAGGTTCTTTGTCTCTGTTGACATGTTCCTTGAAACTCAGTTTTCCGTCGGCCATTTTGCTTTCTGTCTTTCTGCAGCTCTTGCCCTCAGTTAATATGGAGTTTCCAGTTTTCATGTTCCCGCCCTGATTCTTCCCTCTTGCTTCTTAAGCAGCCTCAGCTGAACAATCAGTGCTCCTGAATCAAGCCTCAGTCAGTCTGTGACCTGACTCCTGGAAGCCTTGGACTTGTACTCCAGCTATTCCCTACTGAGGAACCTTGGAACACTTTTGAACTCTGGAAACCTGCTGTTTGGTGAATCCATGTTTGCAGAGAAATTACGGTACAGAGAAGAGATCCTGAACCTGCTTTGGAGATTTATTGTAGTGCTTGTGCTTAAAGTTACTCTGGCCTGCTGTGTCTCCTGTCGCTGTTCCTGCAAACTGTGTGAACTTTTCAGCATGCTTGTATGAAGTATTACAAGTCATTTCATTTCAACCTATGTCTCCTGTGTTTTCCTCGCACCCAAGCACAAGACGCTATAGGAACTGTACACTATACATGACAAGATTCAGGAGCCAATGTTTAGTGTCTGCTGGGTCTGGGAAAGCCGTGTCTGCTGTGACTGTGGATATCAGATGTCCGTTTAATACCTTATGTGATGACAGTGGTTGTGACTTCTCACAACCATTCCAGGTGAGCGCATTCCCTTAAAATTTTACTCTGGAGTGTTACCACAGGTAAACACTATTGTTTTTTTTTTTTTTCTTCCTTTCCTCTTCTCCTTCCAGCACCTCTGCCTTAAAAGATCTGGAAGATGGAGACCCGCATAAAGGAACTTTGCGGAGTGACTGATACAATCCTTTCAGATGTACAGACTTTAAAAACCCGTTTTGCAAGCCTACAGGACCTCACTAATCATAATTTGCAAGTGTTTGGACAGACTACCCAGGAATTGCGAGCCAGGATTGAGGCTCTAGAGGAACGAGCCCAGGCTCCTGCCATAACCCCAAGTTCTGGGATCCCCAAATTACCTCCTTTTCGTTTTGGCGTGAACGTGAGAAATTCAGGGGATTTATTAATCAATGCAATTTATTTTTCTCTGCACATGCTTCACAATTTCCCACTGAACGATCCAAAGTGCTTACTATAATCATGTTGCTTACCAATAAGGCTTTGATGTGGGCAAACCCTCTGATTGAGACTGAGGATGATTGTTTGAATCACCTTGATGCTTTTATTTCAGCCATGGGGCAGGTGTTTGATGACCCCAATCGAGGTGCAACAGCTGAAGCAGCCATGTTAACTTTGCGCCAAGGTAAGCGTTCAGTAGCCGAATATGCCCTGGATTTCAGGAGATGGGCTCTTGATACCACTTGGGACACTTCCGCTAAAAAATCTATTTTTCGGAAAGGGTTGTCTCCACTGATTAAGGATGAACTTGCTCGTGCCGACCCTCCCACTGCGTTAGGTGACTTTATTAACTATTGTATCCATATTGATGCTCGTCTGACTGAACGCAGACAAGAGAGATGGTTCGAAAATAATCGCACTAACCTTTTACTACCTCCCTCCTCAGCTAAGGAACCTTTGAGTAGGATCACAAGGGAACCAGAACCTGAACCCATGCAGGTGGACTCTTTACAAAGACGGGTTAGTGATGCACGCAAAGAACATCGTATAAAGGAAAATCTATGTTTCTACTGTGGTAAGTCAGGGCACTTCATTATAAACTGCCCCAGCCGTTCTCGTAAGACTACTGCAGCAGTCATTCACTGTGAGTGTTGCGAGAGGAGCTCTGTCATGTCCGAGCCTCAGGCTCCAGAGAGATCTGCTGCAAGAGATCTTGATTTCTCGGACTTAAACTCTGTTAGTTCTGGGGACAATGACGGTATAAACGCTTCAATTTTTCAAGTTTCCTCAGCGGTGTCCCAGCTGAGTTGTAAAAGAAACAATTCTCATTGCTTCCTTTCCATCAAACTCTGGGTTGACTCAGTCTGGGTGTCTAGCTCTGCTATGATCGACTCAGGAGCAAGTGGAAATTTTATGGATATCTCCTTTGCTCTGAAACAGGGGATACGTTCAGTGAAGAAGGCTACTCCAGTACAGATGGAGACTGTGGATGGCTCACTACTGACTTCTGGACCAGTGGATCAAGAAACAGAGCCTTTGAGGGTCCTTATGGGTAAAGATCATCAGGAGAAAATGTATTTTTTGCTTATCTCTTCTCCCCACTTTCCCATCATTCTAGGGCTACCATGGCTGCAGGCGCAGAATCCTACGATTAACTGGGAGACCAAGGAATTACACTTTCCGGAGAAACAGATGAGTCAAGGAGTTTCAGCTTGCTCTGTTCCTAAAGGAACCATGTCAGTCCCTGAACTACCAGCTGTATACCAGGACTATGTGGATTTATGTGACAAGAAGAACGCTGATCAGCTTCCTCCTCACCGTCCATATGATTGTCCAATTGAATTATTGCCCGGAGCCGAGATACCTTTTGGTAAGATCTACCCCCTAGCGGGGCCCGAGCTAAAAGCTTTGAAGGATTATATAGACGAAAATTTAGCCAAGGGCTTCATACGCCCCTCTTCATCTCCCACAGGTGCACCCATCTTCTTTGTGAAGAAGAAAGATGGATCTCTGAGACCCTGCATAGACTATAGGGAACTCAATAAGGTTACTATTAGAAACCGTTATCCATTGCCTTTAATCCCTGAGTTGTTGGAGAGAGTGCGGCATGCCAAAATTTTCTCTAAACTGGATCTCCGTGGGGCCTATAACTTGGTCCGTATTAGACCTGGGGATGAATGTAAGACTGCTTTCAGGTCACGCTATGGACACTTTGAATATCTAGTTATGCCTTTTGGTCTGAGTACCGCCCCAGCCACTTTCCAACACTTCGTGAATGATATCTTCAGGGATCTCCTAGATACATTTGTGGTGATTTATCTGGATGATATTCTAATTTTTTCTAACTCCACAGAGGAACATCATGGACATGTGAGAATGGTCTTAGAACGCCTAAGACAAAACCATCTCTACATCAAACTTGAAAAATGTGAATTCCATAGGACCGAAATTCAATTTCTGGGGTATGTACTATCTACGCAAGGGATTAGTATGGATGGAAGCAAGACCCAAGCCATCAAGGATTGGCCAATTCCTAGAAATGTGAAGGAGGTGCAGCGTTTCATCGGGTTTGCCAACTTCTATAGACGTTTCATTAAGAATTTTTCTGAGGTAGTGTCACCTATCACCCAACTTACCCGGAAACAGTCTAGGTTCTCCTGGACCCCGCAAGCTCAGGAAGCATTTTCCTGTTTAAAGGATAAATTTACCACCGCACCTATCTTAGTACATCCCAACCCCGAGCTTGCCTTCATAATAGAGGTGGATGCTTCAGACTGTGCCGTTGGAGCTATACTCTCTCAGAGAACAGGTGAGAAGAATGTCTTGCATCCCTGTGCCTTCTTTTCCCAGCAGTTGTCTTCGGCTGAGAGGAACTACGATGTGGGCAATAGAGAATTGTTGGCCATTATTGCCGCCTTCAAGGAATGGAGACACCTTCTTCAGGGAGCTGCACAGCAAATAGTCGTCCTGACAGACCATCGTAACCTTGAATTTATCAGGTCGGCTAAGTGCCTGACTCCTCGCCAGGCTCGCTGGAATCTTTTCCTAAACCAATTTAATTTTGTCATTTCTTATAGACCAGGATCGCGCAATGGAAAGGCTGATGCACTCTCTAGGATTCATTCAGCAGAGACACGTCCACTTACTCCTCCTAAGACTATTCTTCCTGACTCTAGATTCCTGGGAGTGATTCATAATCAAGACCTACTTAAGGACATCAAGGAAGCATACCATGCGGATTCTTTGTTGGCTCAACCCCCAAGGGACGTAAGTCTTGTCTTTAAGAATGGTGTGTGGATTCAGGGACAACGTCTGTATATACCTGAAACAGTCAGATTGAGAGTATTGCAACTCATCCACGATTCCAAGATAGCCGGGCATAGGGGAATTCTAAAGACACAAGAATTTCTTTCTCGTTTCTTTTGGTGGCCCACTTACAGGAAAGATGTCTTAAACTATGTCACTTCATGTGAAGTCTGTGCAAGATGCAAAACACCTCGCTCCTCACCAACTGGTCTGTTGCAACCTCTTCCACCCCGTCCCGCCCGTGGGGATCCATTTCTATGGACTTCATTGTGGAGTTACCAACCTCTCAAGGGAAGAACACCATTCTAGTGGTGGTTGACCGTCTAACAAAGGCAGCTCATTTTATCCCTTGTGTCGGCTTACCCACTGCAAAACAGACATCAGACTTGATGATTAAGAATGTGTTTCGCTTACATGGAGTACCGGATGAGGTCATTTCGGATCGAGGGGTGCAATTCACTTCAAGGTTTTGGCAAAATTTCTGTGCAGCATTGGACATTAAAGTAAACCTTTCTTCTGCTTTTCATCCCCAGACTAATGGACAGACAGAACGAACCAATCAGACCCTGGAGCAGTATCTCCGCTGTTTTATCTGCCACCTACAGGATGATTGGGTGGATCTACTTCCACTGGCTGAGTTCTCTTATAACAACTCTCAGAGCGCCTCCACTAAGCAGTCTCCTTTTTACTCCAATCTAGGTTATCATCCTAACATTCTTCCTCGATTTCCCATAGATACGCCCTTGCCGGCAGTGGCTGAAAGAATCACTTCTTTACAAAAGAATATGGATCTTCTAAAGGAAAATCTAGAATTGGCTCAGGAAAGGTACAAGAAAGCAGCAGATAAATTTCGTAAACCTGCACCAGCTTTCAAGGTAGGAGATTTGGTCTGGCTGTCAACCAGAAATCTTAAATTAAAGATTCCATCGTCTAAATTGGGACATAAGTACATTGGACCTTATAAGATCAATAAGATTATAAGTGCTGTTGCTTGTCGTCTTCAACTGCCCAGAACTATGAGAATCCACCCTGTCTTTCATGTATCCCTACTAAAGGCTGCAACACCCAATACGTTTCCTGGACGTTCTTCTCCTTGCCCTGACCCAGTGCTGGTCGATGGTCAGGAAGAATTTATGGTGGAAAGGATTCTAGATTCCAGGTTGTACAGAAATCAGTTGCAATATTTGATTAAATGGCAGGGCTACCCAGTGGAGGACAACTCATGGGAACCAGTCAATAATGTAAATGCTCCTCGCCTGCTCCGCCAGTTTCATCAGAGGTACCCTGACAAGCCTGGTCTGAGGTCATCCGGAGGTTGTCCCTAAGGGGGGAGTAATGTAAGGTTCTTTGTCTCTGTTGACATGTTCCTTGAAACTCAGTTTTCCGTCAGGCCATTTTGCTTTCTGTCTTTCTGCAGCTCTTGCCCTCAGTTAATATGGAGTTTCCAGTTTTCATGTTCCCGCCCTGATTCTTCCCTCTTGCTTCTTAAGCAGCCTCAGCTGAACAATCAGTGCTCCTGAATCAAGCCTCAGTCAGTCTGTGACCTGACTCCTGAAGCCTTGGACTTGTACTCCAGCTATTCCCTACTGAGGAACCTTGGAACACTTTTGAACTCTGGAAACCTGCTGTTTGGTGAATCCATGTTTGCAGAGGAATTACGGTACAGAGAAGAGATCCTGAACCTGCTTTGGAGATTTATTGTTAGTGCTTGTGCTTAAAGTTACTTGGCCGCTGTGTCTCCTGTCGCTGTTCCTGCAAACTGTGTGAACTTTTCAGCATGCTTGTTGTTATGTTACGGTAGCTGAGGAGTGCAGGTAAAAAAGGAAATACACCAGAGCAGTTGGAATCTATGAGATTGCAGTACCCTGACTAACCACCACAACTAGAGGCAGCCGTGGAGCGTTCCTACGTTGGTCCTAGACGCCTCGTCACAGCCTGAGAAACTAACTACACCTAAAGATAGAAATAGGAAAGCTATCTGCCCCGGAGCAGAACCCCAAAGATAATAGAAAGCCCCCAAACATGTAATGGCGGTTAGACAAGAGGAAATACTGACACAGAAAGAAAATAGTATGAGCAAACGCTGGGGCCCAAACTAACTAAATAGAAAAGGATAGGAAGGGTACTTACTGCAATCCCAGAAAACCCTAAAAAGGCACCAACTCTACTAATTTCAAAATCACCTGAGATCACACGACCTCTACCACCTAAATTAGTTCTCTGGTGTAACAAAAACAGCAGCCACTGAAAAAACTGCAAAAAGCAAAAGTACAAAACACAGTGGCTGGACTAAACTGAGAGGGCAAAAGCCCCCGGAGGGGACCCAGAAGGCCCCCACAGAAGTGCAGGACAAAATGCAAAAATATAGCAAAAACACAAAATAAGAAATTGTCTTATCTGATAGCAGGAGATGCAGACACGACACAGCAGGCTACAAGGGAAACTGGAAAGAAGGATTCAGACCAGAACAATTGATCACCGGCAACCCTGATGGGAAAATGATTCCCTTAAATAAGACCAATCAGTAACACCTGATTCCCAATCCTCACTAGTACCGCTTGTAACCACCAGAGGGAGCCTCTGCTCAGAACTCATCTCAAACCCATTCACAACAGTACCCCCCCCTTGAGGAGGGGTCACCGAACCCTCATTTGAGCAACCAGGTCGGTCAGGATGAGTTCTATGATACGCACGGATAAGTCTCCTAGCATGGATGTCCGAAGCAAACACCCAAGAATTATCTTCCTGACCATAACCTCCATTTAACCAAATACTGGAGTCTTCGTCTAGAAAAACGAGAATCCAATATTTTCTCAACCACATACTCCAGATTGCCCTCAACCAAAACAGGGTCAGGGGGCACAGCAGCAGGAACCACTGGCTCAACAAACCTCTTCAACAAGGACTTGTGGAACACGTTATGGATCTTAAATGTCCCTGGAAGAAGCAAACGAAAAGAAACAGGATTAATAATCTCCATGATCTTATAAGGTCCAATGAACCTAGGCTTAAATTTAGGAGATGCTACTCTCATAGGAATATTCTTTGAGGACAACCAGACCAAGTCCCCCACTTTAAACCGAGGACCATCAGTCCTATGCCGGTTAGCAAACCGCTGGGCCTTCTCCTGAGAGAGGGACAACCTCTCCACTACCTGGTCCCAAATCTGCTGCATACGCTCAACAACAGAGTCAACACCTGGACAGACAGAAGCCTCCGTCTGTCCTGAAGAAAATCGAGGGTGAAACCCAGAATTACAGAAAAACGGAGACATCAAAGTGGCAGAGCTAGCCCTATTATTAAGAGCAAACTCAGCCAAAGGCAAAAAAGAGACCCAGTCATCCTGATCAGCAGACACAAAGCATCTTAGATAAGTCTCCAATGTCTGGTTTGTTCTCTCAGTTTGACCATTGGTCTGAGGATGAAATGCCGAGGAGAAAGACAATTGAACACCCAGTTTAGAACAAAAAGTCCTCCAAAATCTGGAAACAAACTGGACTCCTCTGTCAGACACAATGTTCTCAGGAATGCCGTGTAAACGAACCACGTGCTGAAGGAACAACGGCACCAATTCAGAGGAGGAAGGCAACTTAGGTAATGGCACAAGATGTATCATTTTGGAAAACCTATCACAAATTACCCAGATGGTGGTCATTCTCTGAGAAACAGGAAGATCGGAAATGAAATCCATAGAGATATGGGTCCATGGTCTCTTGGGCACAGGCAATGGCATCAACAAACCACTAGAGCGAGAGCAAGGCTTGGAGCGAGAGCAAGTCCCGCAGGACTGCACAAATTCCCTGACATCGCGAGACAAGGTAGGCCACCAAAAGGACCGACTAACCAAGTCTCTGGTACCAAAAATTCCGGGATGCCCAGCCAATGCGGAACAATGAATCTCAGACATCACACTCTTTTTCCATGGTCCGGGACAAACAATTTTCCAACAGGGCAGCGCTCGGGCCTATCCTCCTGACACCCCTCCAGAGCAAGTCTCAAATTAGGCGAGATGGCGGAAAGAACTACACCCTCCTTCAAAATAACAGAGGGATCAGATAGCTCAGGAGAGTCCGCAAGGAAACTCCTCGAGAGGGCATCCGCCTTAACATTCTTAGTGCCAGGAAGAAAGGAAACCACAAAATTAAAACGTGTGAAAAACAAGGCCCACCTGGCCTGTCTAGGATTGAGTCGCTTGGCAGATTCCAGATAGACCAGATTCTTATGGTCCGTAAGGACCACCACCTGATGTTTGGCTCCCTCCAGCCAATGTCTCCACTCTTCAAAAGCCCACTTCATGGCCAATAACTCCCGATTACCCACGTCATAATTACGTTCAGTAGGAGAAAATTTTCGAGAGAAAAAGGCACAAGGGTTACTTTTAGAGGTCTCTGGATCTTTTTGGGACAAAACGGCACCTGCCCCAATTTCAGAGGCATCAACCTCCACCTGAAATGGCAGAGAAACATCAGGCTGCCGTAGAACAGGAGCAGAAGTGAATCTCTGCTTAAGTTCCTGAAACGCAGAGACTGCCTCAGGAGGCCAATTCACCACATCAGAACCCTTTCTGGTCAAATCAGTTAATGGTTTAACAATAACAGAGAAATTACCAATAAATTTACGATAAAAATTGGCAAAACCCAAAAATCTCTGAAGAGCCTTTAATGAAGTAGGTTGGACCCAATCACAGATGGCCTGAACCTTGACCGGGTCCATTTCAATAACAGATGGGACAAAATGAATCCCAGAAATGAGATCTTCTGTACGCCAAAAAGACACTTTGATCCCTTCACATACAGAGCATTCTCTCTCAAAATCTGGAATACAGTTCGAACATGTTTCACATGAGAGTCCCAGTCATTAGAAAAAATCAAGATATCATCCAAATAAACAATCAGAAACTTGTCCACAAAATCCCTGAAAATGTCATTCATGAAGGACTGGAAGACGGAAGGAGCATTAGTGAGCCCAAAGGGCATCACAAGGTACTCAAAATGCCCTTCAGGGGTGTTAAATGCCGTCTTCCATTCATCCCCGTGCTTAATGCGAATAAGGTTATACGCCCCCCTGAGGTCAAGCTTGGTAAACCAAGTAGCGTTTTTCACCCTGGAAAACAGGTCAGAAATCAAGGGTAACGGGTATTGATATTTCACAGTAATATTGTTCAAGAGACGATAATCAATACACGGCCTTAATGAACCATCTTTTTTGGCCACAAAGAAAAAACCGGCACCTAAGGGTGAAGAGGATGGTCTGATATGACCCTTCTCCAATGATTCCTTGATATAAGACCGCATAGCGTCATGTTCAGGTACAGACAAGTTAAAAAGGCGACCCTTAGGGAATTTACTACCTGGCACTAATTCAATAGCGCAGTCATAGCTCCTATGGGGAGGTAAGGATGCAGATTTACTTTCGCTAAACACATCAGAAAAATCAAACAAAAAGTCAGGAACATCCTCAGCCTGGGGGGAGGCAGAAAAAACAGGAGTGTTGGTATTAACACATTGGCAGCCCCAACTGGTTACAGACACAGATTTCCAATCCAAAACAGGATTATGAGACTGTAACCAAGGGAAACCCAGCACGATAATGTCATGCAGATTATATAGAACCAAAAATTTGCAGCACTCCTGGTGATCAGGTTCAACCCTCATTATCACCTGAGTAGAAAACTGGGGTTTATTCTCAGCCAAAGGGGTAGAATCGATCCCCAGTAGGGGAATAGACTTCTGTAGGGGTATCAAGGGAAATCCACAACGTTTAGCAAAATCATAATCCATCAGGTTAATAGCTGCTCCAGAATCAACGAAAGCCTGAGCAGAAAATGAGGACAGAGAGCATATCAGAGTGACAGTTAATAAAAACTTAGTCTGAACACTACCCAAGACAACTGAGCGTGCAAAACGTCTTCCCCGCTTAGGGCAGACTGAAATAGCATGAGAGGCATCACCACAGTAGAAACATAACCCATTGCGCTTTCGAAACTCATGACGCTGTGCCCCAGACACCACTCCATCACACTGCATGGGCTCAGCAGCTGGCTCACAAGGCAACACCACTCCACGCATACTTCTCCGCTCACGCAAACGTCTGTCAATTTGAATCGCTAATGACATAGAATCATTGAGACCAGAGGGGACAGGGAATCCCACCATAACATCCTTTACATTATCCGACAGACCCTTCCGGAAAAGGGCCGCCAAAGCGTCGTCATTCCATTTGGTCAGGACTGCCCACCTACGGAATCTCTGACAGTATAACTCAGCGTCATCAAGCCCCTGATTTAATGCCAACAAGGCTTTTTCAGCTTGATCAGTGACATTAGGCTCATCGTACAATAACCCCAAAGCCTGAAAAAATGCATCAACATCACTCAAAACAGGATCCCCAGGTGTCAGGGAAAAAGCCCAATCCTGAGGATCGCCGCGCAGGAGAGAGATGACAATTTGAACCTGCTGCGCTGCGTTTCCTGAGGACTTAGATTTTAAGGCAAGAAACAATTTACAATTATTTTTGAAATTCTGAAACTTAGCTCGATCCCCTGAAAACAAATCTGGCATGGGGATCCTAGGTTCCACAACAGGCAACCTAGCAAGATATGCAGCAATACTCCGAACCTCAGTGGCAAGCTGATCCACACGGCCAGACAACTGTGCAAACTCCATTGGGAGAAAAGATCCTCCCCAGCACCCAGAGATACAGAGGGAAAAAAAAAAAAAAAATGCAACAAACAGAAAAATATCTCTGACAACTTTTCTTCCTTCAAAATATTTTTTCCCTTCTGTGAGTACCATACAATTTTTATGGCCGGTGATACTGTTATGTTCGGTAGCTGAGGAGTGCAGGTAAAAAAGGAAATACACCAGAGCAGTTGGAATCTATGAGATTGCAGTACCCTGACTAACCACCGCAACTAGAGGCAGCCGTGGAGCGTTCCTACGTTGGTCCTAGACGCCTCGTCACAGCCTGAGAAACTAACTACACCTAAAGATAGAAATAGGAAAGCTATCTGCCCCGGAGCAGAACCCCAAAGATAATAGAAAGCCCCCAAACATGTAATGGCGGTTAGACAAGAGGAAATACTGACACAGAAAGAAAATAGTATGAGCAAACGCTGGGGCCCAAACTACTAAATAGAAAAGGATAGGAAGGGTACTTACTGCAATCCCAGAAAACCCTGAAAAAACACCAACTCTACTAATTTCAAAATCACCTGAGATCACACGACCTCTACCACCTAAATTAGTTCTCTGGTGTAACAAAAACAGCAGCCACTGAAAAAACTGCAAAAAGCAAAAGTACAAAACACAGTGGCTGGACTAAACTGAGAGGGCAAAAGCCCCCGGAGGGGACCCAGAAGGCCCCCACAGAAGTGCAGGACAAAATGCAAAAATATAGCAAAAACACAAAATAAGAAATTGTCTTATCTGATAGCAGGAGATGCAGACACGACACAGCAGGCTACAAGGGAAACTGGAAAGAAGGATTCAGACCAGAACAATTGATCACCGGCAACCCTGATGGGAAAATGATTCCCTTAAATAAGACCAATCAGTAACACCTGATTCCCAATCCTCACTAGTACCGCTTGTAACC
>JARQOD010012474.1:0-19461 GCA_033576555.1 Oophaga sylvatica | reverse complement strand
CCCCATTCTGGCTGTGTACACATGTGGCTTCTTTTGGTGCAGATTCCTCCATTCTGGCTGTGTACACATGTGGCTTCTTTTGGTACAGATTCCTCCATTCTGGCTGTGTACACATGTGACTTATTTTGGTGCAGATTCCTCCAGTCTGGCTGTGTACACATGTGGCTTCTTTTGGTGCAGATTCCTCCATTCTGCCTGTGTACACATGTGGCTTCTTTTGGTGCAGATTCCTCCATTCTGGCTGTGTACACATGTGGCTTGTTTTGGTGCAGATTCCTCCATTCTGGCTGTGTACACATGTGGCTTCTTTTGGTGCAGATTCCTCCATTCTGGCTGTGTACACATGTGGCTTCTTTTGGTACAGATTCATCCATTCTGGCTGTGTACACATGTGGCTTCTTTTGGTGCAGATTCCTCCATTCTGGCTGTGTACACATGTGGCTTCTTTTGGTACAGATTCCTCCATTCTGGCTGTGTACACATGTGGCTTCTTTTGGTACAGATTCCTCCATTCTGGCTGTGTACACATGTGGCTTCTTTTGGTGCAGATTCCTCCATTCTGGCTGTGTACACATGTGGCTTCTTTTGGTACAGATTCCTCCATTCTGGCTGTGTACACATGTGACTTATTTTGGTGCAGATTCCTCCATTCTGGCTGTGTACACATGTGGCTTCTTTTGGTGCAGATTCCTCCATTCTGGCTGTGTACACATGTGGCTTCTTTTGGTACAGATTCCTCCATTCTGGCTGTGTACACATGTGGCTTCTTTTGGTGCAGATTCCCCCATTCTGGCTGTGTACACATTTGGCTTCTTTTGGTGCAGATTCCTCCATTCTGGCTCTGTACACATGTGGCTTCTTTTGGTGCAGATTCCTCCATTCTGGCTCTGTACACATGTGACTTATTTTGGTACAGATTCCTCCATTCTGGCTGTGTACACATGTGGCTTCTTTTGGTACAGATTCCCCCATTCTGGCTGTGTACACATGTGGCTTCTTTTGGTGCAGATTCCTCCATTCTGGCTGTGTACACATGTGGCTTCTTTTGGTGCAGATTCCTCCATTCTGGCTGTGTACACATGTGGCTTGTTTTGGTGCAGATTCCTCCATTCTGCCTGTGTACACATGTGGCTTATTTTGGTGCAGATTCCCCCATTCTGGCTGTGTACACATGTGGCTTGTTTTGGTGCAGATTCCTCCATTCTGGCTGTGTACACATGTGGCTTCTTTTGGTACAGATTCCTCCATTCTGGCTGTGTACACATGTGGCTTGTTTTGGTGCAGATTCCTCCATTCTGGCTGTGTACACATGTGGCTTCTTTTGGTACAGATTCCTCCATTCTGGCTGTGTACACATGTGGCTTCTTTTGGTGCAGATTCCCCCATTCTGGCTGTGTACACATGTGGCTTCTTTTGGTGCAGATTCCTCCATTCTGGCTGTGTACACATGTGGCTTCTTTTGGTGCAGATTCCTCCATTCTGGCTGTGTACACATGTGGCTTCTTTTGGTGCAGATTCCTCCATTCTGGCTGTGTACACATGTGGCTTGTTTTGGTGCAGATTCCTCCATTCTGGCTGTGTACACATGTGGCTTCTTTTGGTACAGATTCCTCCATTCTGGCTGTGTACACATGTGGCTTCTTTTGGTGCAGATTCCCCCATTCTGGCTGTGTACACATGTGGCTTCTTTTGGTGCAGATTCCTCCATTCTGGCTGTGTACACATGTGGCTTCTTTTGGTGCAGATTCCTCCATTCTGGCTGTGTACACATGTGGCTTCTTTTGGTACAGATTCCCCCATTCTGGCTGTGTACATATGTGGCTTCTTTTGGTACAGATTCCTCCATTCTGGCTGTGTACACATGTGGCTTCTTTTGGTGCAGATTCCCCCATTCTGGCTGTGTACACATGTGGCTTCTTTTGGTGCAGATTCCTCCATTCTGGCTGTGTACACATGTGGCTTCTTTTGGTGCAGATTCCTCCATTCTGGCTGTGTACACATGTGGCTTCTTTTGGTGCAGATTCCTCCATTCTGGCTGTGTACACATGTGGCTTCTTTTGGTGCAGATTCCTCCATTCTGGCTGTGTACACATGTGGCTTCTTTTGGTGCAGATTCCTCCATTCTGGCTGTGTACACATGTGGCTTGTTTTGGTGCAGATTCCTCCATTCTGGCTGTGTACACATGTGGCTTCTTTTGGTGCAGATTCCTCCATTCTGGCTGTGTACACATGTGGCTTCTTTTGGTGCAGATTCCTCCATTCTGGCTGTGTACACATGTGGCTTCTTTTGGTGCAGATTCCTCCATTCTGGCTGTGTACACATGTGGCTTCTTTTGGTGCAGATTCTTCCATTCTGCCTGTGTACACATGTGGCTTCTTTCTATTGAGCTAGTCTTAGTCCTGACTTTGGTTTATCGGCTGCTAAGTCCTGGTTAATGAGATCTGAGCCGTGACTCCTATTGTCTTCAATAAGAGCGGAGCTGTAGTTCTCCACAATGGCGGCTGCAGTGGAGGAAGCCGCACGGTCCCAGCTCCGTTCACTCTTTACATATGGCAATCACTGGAGCTTATGTGATCAGAGGGGAGACAGAACCCCACAGGTCTGATGTCGATGACTGAGCCGAAGTCCCCATACATATTACATAAATGTCAGAAGCATTGATCCGCCATCAGCTATCTCCCCAACTCCTACACAGGAGCTCTTGGCTCAGCTCTGTCCTCCTCCTCCAGACTCCTCTGCCCGCTCCAAACTTCTCTGTCCCCTTCAGACTCCTCTATGCTAATCCCTCTACACTTCTCTGTCCCTTCTTCTCCTGCCAAACTCCTCTGTTCTCCTTCTCAGGACTCCTCTCTTTCTCCAAAATGTATTGTCCTATCCAGACTCCTCTGTCCCCTCCAGTCTGCTCTATCCCCTCAACACTTCTCTGTCCTCCTCCAGTCTCCTCTGTCCCCCTCCAGTCTCCTCTGTCCCCCTCCAGTCTCCTCTGTCCTTCTCTAGTCTCCTCTGTCCTCCTCCAGTCTCCTCTGTCCTCCTCCAGACTCCTCTGTCCCCTCCAGAGTCCTCTGTCCTCATCCATTCTGCTCTATCCACTACAGGCTCCTCTGTTCCCTACAGAGTCCTCTGTCCTCCGGTCTCCTCTGTCCCCTCCAGACTCCTCTCTCCTCCTCCAGTCTCCTCTGTCCACTCTATACTCCTCGGCCCTCCTCCATTCTGCTCTATTCACTACAGTCTCCTCTGTCCTCCGCCAGTCTCCTCTGTCCTCCTCAAGTCTCCTCTGTCCTCCTCCAGTCTCCTCTGTCCTCCTCCAGTCTCCTCTGTCCTCCTCCAGTCTCCTCTGTCCTCCTCCAGTCTCTTCTGTCCTCCGCCAGTCTCCTCTGTCCTCCTCCAGTCTCCTCTGTCCTCCGCCAGTCTCCTCTTTCCTCTGTCTGTCTCCTCCGACCTCCAGTCTCCTCTGTCCCCTCAACAATCCTGTCCTCCTCCATTCTGCTCTATTCAAGTCTCCTCTGTCCTCCTCCAGTCTCCTCTCTGCCAGTCTCCTCTGTCCTCTGCCAGTCTCCTCTGTCCACCTCCAGTCTCCTCTGTCCACCTCCAGTCTCCTCCAGTCTTCTGTCCTCCGCCAGTCTCTTCTGTCCTCCTCCAGTCTCCTCTGTTTTCCTCCACCTCCAGTCTCCTCCAGTCTTCTGTCCTCCGCCAGTCTCTTCTGTCTCTTTTCCTACCTCCTGACTCCTCTGTCCTGTCAGCAGTTAGAAGTCCCACAGGTTGGACCCTTCTGTCCCACAACATCATCTGTCAGAGGAGAGGTCTCCCATACACAATAGTGTCATCCCACTGATATTGACAGGTTTGACCGCCTTTAGTCTAATGTGTATGGAGACTAAGGCCTCTTTCACACTTTAGTCGTGTGACGTCCGCCAAAGTGTGAAAATGGCGGATCCGTCAGAAAAGTGTAAAAACGGATGTAAACGAGATCTGTTTTCTGACGGATCCGCCAAGAAGTGTTGACCCGGAAATGATGAAATTTTCATTCCGGAAAATGTAAGTTTGCAAGTCCGGACCGAGGAGAGAGAGAGAGAGAGAGAGAGAGACCCCGGAAAGTTTTGGCAGCATTTTCAATGGTTTTCTATGCAAGCGACGGATCCGCTGGCAGATTCCGTCAAAGACGGATGCCAGCGGATCCGCCACCCATAGGTGGCCATTATACAAAATGGCCGATGCGGTGGATCCACCATAGTCCGCCATTTTGGCGGACCAAAAAAACGTTGCATTGGACTTTTTCTTGAAACGACAGACGCCAATTTTTTGGCAGATCTGTTAAAAAACGGTCCTAACGAACGACCATCCGTCAAAATCCATCACTAATGCAAGTCAATGGGAAAAAAAACGGATCCGCCAAAAAAAAAAAATGGCGGATCCGTTTTTTTCACATTTTGACGTCGCACGACTGAAGTGTGAAAGAGGCCCTATGAATACATTGGCAGTATTGTAAGTCCAGGAAACCCCTTTCATTCATGGGCTAACATCTCATCCAACGTGCTCCCATAATTATTGATGGCCTCCTGGCTCATTTGGAGCGGGAAATGAAGAAGGATTTAAGATGGGAGTTTCAAGGGTCTCCAACAACTTTGTAACCTATCTGCCATTAATAGGATAGGGGATGAGTTACAGATTGTTGGAAAAAAACATAAAACCCTCTCCCCTCCTTTTTTCTTGGAGTTTATGAAATTTGAGCTCATCGATGCAGAAGGAAATATTTTCAGTTTCGATTCTTGTTTCTCCTGTCTATCATGGCATCGGAAGATCTGCGAGAAGAGCTGAACTGCTCCATTTGTCTGGAGGTTTACAGAGATCCCATCACCCTGAGATGTGGACACAACTTCTGCCGGAAGTGCATTGATCAATTGCTGGGTACTCAGGACCAAGCTGGAGTTTATACCTGTCCTGACTGCAGAAAAAGGTTCACCTCAAGGCCTTCAGTCGTGAGGAACAACAATCTACGCAACATATCTGAGATTTTCCATTCTACATAGGCAGAAACAAGCACCGACGGGGTTTGCTGCGCTTACTGTGACCTACCCGTTCAAGCTGCGAAAACGTGTCTGCAATGTGAAACCTCCATGTGTGAGAGACATCTGAGGAACCACAACAGGTCCGTGCAACATAAATTACTTGACCCCACGGCTTCCCTGGAAAAGCGAAAGTGTTTCATCCATAAAAAGATCCTGGATTATTACTGCACAGAGGACTCGGCCTTCATATGTTCCTCCTGTGGGTTGAGAGGAGAACACCAAGGCCACCACTTAGAGCCACTGGATGAATTAGTCAAGAAGAAGCAAGAGGAACTGAGAAACGTTCTGGAGAAAGTCAACTCAAAGACTGAACAGACTGAAGAAATAATCCGAAATCTATACCAGGATGTGCCAAAAATCCAGCGACGAGCAGAACATGTGACAAAGGGAATCAATGAGATGTTTCAAGAGATGAAGAGACAACTCGAAAACCTGAAGGAATTTCTCATCTGCGACGTGGTGACCAAGAAAGATAAGAGTTTACTTTCTTTCTCTGATCTGATCCGGGAGCTGGAGAAAGAGAAGGAAGAGCTGCTCGCGGGTAAACGTCACCTCGAAGAGCTGTGTAACATGGCTGATCCCTATAAAGTCCTACAAGAAGAGAAGCAGTCAGGATTTCTTGATGGAGTCGTAAGAAGTTGTGTACCATCGTACAGTTCTGGGGACATGGATTTGAGTCTTATCTCAAAAACCTTACACACAATATTAGCAAATATAATATCGGGAATGAACGTGTGGTTCTACACGCAGGAGCCTGCAGATGTATGTCTGGATATAACCACAGTGGCCAACAATGTCCACATATCTGCTGACCTGAGATGTGCCACCTACACCGAAAAAACACAGAACTTCCAAGAAACTGCACAAAGATTTCAGATGTGTCAAGTTTTGAGCACCATAAGTTTCGCTTCAGGAAGACATTACTGGGATGCGGACACCAGCAACTTTGGAAACTGGAGAGTAGGGGTGTGTTACCCCAGTATGGCCAGACATGGGGACGAGTCTAACATTGGATATAACAGCGAATCTTGGACGCTCCGACGCTGTAATAACGAGTTTTTGGTTACGCATAATTCAGATTGCTTCATGTTGCCCCATGTGTAATAGTCTCAGAGTCCTTCTGGATTATGAGGCCGGGCAATTGTCCTTCTATGATCGAGGAGATCCCATCAGACACTTGCATACCATCTCTGCCACCTTCACTGAGCCCCTCCATGCTGCATTTATGGTATTTGGGAGTTGGTAGAAAATCAGAGAGTCGGGAGACAGAACAGAGAGAATGTAATCTTCTTGGTCAAAATGGTTCTAGGTCCTAATAATGACTCACAGAAGAGGATGGTTGAGCGCTCCACCTTAATCTCCACCTATGAAGGCTACTTGGGCCCTAGTCTATGGCTCTGTGACTGGAAATATGGTAGCAATCAGATAGACTAACACAAATATGCAGGTATCAAAAAGGCTGGATGTGAGGTCTGTGTGTCTCTCTCAGTAATATAGGCTGGATGTGAGGTCTGTGCCTCTCCCAGTAATATAGGCTGGATGTGAGGTCTGTGTGTCTCTCCCAGTAATATAGGCTGGATGTGAGGACAGTGTGTCTCTCCAGTAATATACGATGGATGTGAGCTCTGTGTGTCTCTCCCAGTAATATAGGCTGGATGTAAGGTCTGTGTGTCTCTCCTAGTAATATAAGCTGGATGTGAGCTCTGTGTGTCTCTTCCAGTAATATAGGCTGGATGTGAGGTCTGTGTGTCTCCCGGTAATATAGGCTGGATGTGAGGTCTGTGTGTCTCCCGGTAATATAGGCTGGATGTGAGGTCTGTGTGTCTCCCGGTAATATAGGCTGGATGTGAGCTCTGTGTGTCTCTCCCAGTAATATAGGCTGAATGTGAGTTCTGTGTGTATCCCCCAGTAATATAGGATGGATGTGAGGTCTGTGTGTCTCTTCCAGTAATATAGGCTGGATGTGAGGTCTGTGTGTCTCCCGGTAATATAAGCTGGATGTGAGCTCTGTGTGTCTCCCAGTAATATAGGCTGGATGTGAGGTCTGTGTGTCTCCCGGTAATATAGGCTGGATGTGAGCTCTGTGTGTCTCTCCCAGTAATATAGGCTGGATGTGAGGACAGTGTGTCTCTCCCAGTAATATAGGCTGGATGTGAGCTCTGTGTGTCTCTCCCAGTAATATAGGCTGGATGTGAGGTCTGTGTGCCTCCCGGTAATATAGGCTGGATGTAAGGTCTGTGTGTCTCTCGGTAATATAGGCTGCATGTGAGGTCTGTGTGTCTCTCCCAGTAAAATAGGCTGGATGTGAGGTCTGTGTGTCTCTCCCAGTAATATAGGCTGGATGTGAAGTCTGTGTGTCTCTCCCGGTAATATAGGCTGGATGTGAGGTCTGTGTGTCTCTCCCAGTAATATAGGCTGGATGTGAGGTCTGTGTGTTTCTCCCAGTAATATAGGCTGGATGTGAGGTCTGTGTCACTCCCAGTAATATAGGCTGGATCTGAGGTCTGTGTATCTCTCCCAGTAATATAGGCTGGATGTGAGGTCTGTGTGTCTCCCCCAGTAATATAGGCTGGATGTGAGCTCTGTATGTCTCTCCCAGTAATATAGGCTTGATGTAAGGACTGTGTGTGTCTCCCGATAATATAGGCTGGATGTAAAGTCTGTGTGTATCCCCCAGTAATATAGGCTGGATGTGAGCCCTGTGTGTATCCCCCAGTAATATAGGCTGGATGTGAGCCCTGTGTGTCTCTCCCAGTAATATAGGCTGGATGGTGAGGTCTGTGTGTCTCTCCCAGTAATATAGGCTGGATGTGAGGTCTGTGTGTCTCTCCCTGTAATATAGGCTGGATGTGAGGTCTGTGTGTCTCTCCCAGTAATATAGGATGGATGTGAGGTCTGTGTGTCTCTCCCAGTAATGTAGGCTGGATGTGAGATCTGTGTGTCTCTCCCAGTAATATAGGCTGGATGTGAGGTCTGTGTGTCTCTCCCTGTAATATAGGCTGGATGTGAGGTCTGTGTGTCTCTCCCAGTAATATAGGCTGGATGTGAGGTCTGTGTGTCTCTCCCAGTAATATAGGCTGGATGTGAGGTCTGTGTGTCTCTCCCAGTAATATAGGCTGGGTGTGAGGTCTGTGTGTCTCTCCCAGTAATATAGACTGGATGTGAGCTGTGTCTCTCCCTGTAATATAGGCTGGATGTGAGGTCTGTGTGTCTCTCCCAGTAATATAGGCTGGGTGTTAGGTCTGTGTGTCTCTCCCAGTAATATAGACTGGATGTGAGGTCTCTTTGTCCTCCCAGTAATATAGGCTGGATGTGAGCTCTGTGTGTCTCTCTCGGTAATATAGGCTGGATGTGAGGTCTGTGTGTCTCTCTCAGTAATATAGGCTGGATGTGAGCTCTGTGTGTCTCTCTCAGTAATATAGGCTGGATGTGAGGTCTATGTGTCTCTCCCAGTAATATAGATTGGATGTGAGGTCTCTGTGTCCTCCCAGTAATATAGGCTGGATGTGAGTTCTGTGTGTCTCTCTCAGTAATATAGGCAGGATGTGAGGTCTGTGTCTCTCCAGTAATATAGGCTGGATGTGAGATCTGTGTCTCTCCCAGTAATATAGGCTGGATGTGAGCTCTGTGTGTCTCTCTCAGTAATATAAGTCTGAAATTTTTTCAACCAGTTACGTATTGGAGATTGCATTCTATTCATCCAGTGTTGCTTTGACAAATATTCTGATGAAAGTCCCTTAGTTGGACCGAAAACGTTCAATTATTTCGTGTCTGGATGCACCTTTATTAAACAAATTCTCTTGTTACACATTTGAGTGCCAAGTTGTTTTTTGACTTACATTTATCAGGTTGGACACCTGACTTGTGCACCTACTCACATTTTTGGTTGAGTGCCGTGTTTTCTCCTATATATCTCTCAGTAATATAGGCAGGATGTGAGCTCTGTGTGTCTCTCTCAGTAATATAGGCAGGATGTGAGGTCTCTGTGTCCTCCCAGTAATATAGGCTGGATGTGAGGTCTGTGTGTCTCTCCCAGTAATATAGGCTGGATGTGAGGTCTGTGTGTCTCTCCCAGTAATATAGGCTGGATGTGAGGTCTGTGTGTCTCTCCCAGTAATATAGACTGGATGTGAGGTGTGTGTGTCTCTCCCAGTAATATAGGCTGGATGTGAGGTCTGTGTGTCTCTCCTAGTAATATAAGCTGGATGTGAGCTCTGTGTGTCTCTCCCAGTAATATAGGCTGGATGTGAGGTCTGTGTGTCTCCCGGTAATATAAGCTGGATGTGAGCTCTGTGTGTCTCCCAGTAATATAGGCTGGATGTGAGGTCTGTGTGTCTCCCGGTAATATAGGCTGGATGTGAGCTCTGTGTGTCTCTCCCAGTAATATAGGCTGGATGTGAGGACAGTGTGTCTCTCCCAGTAATATAGGCTGGATGTGAGCTCTGTGTGTCTCTCCCAGTAATATAGGCTGGATGTGAGGTCTGTGTGCCTCCCGGTAATATAGGCTGGATGTAAGGTCTGTGTGTCTCTCGGTAATATAGGCTGCATGTGAGGTCTGTGTGTCTCTCCCAGTAAAATAGGCTGGATGTGAGGTCTGTGTGTCTCTCCCAGTAATATAGGCTGGATGTGAAGTCTGTGTGTCTCTCCCGGTAATATTGTCATGTGTGCATTGCCACGAAGATCGTCGCGGTTGCACATTTTGACTTCTCACAGCTGATCTGCTGTTTCTTTGTGTTTGGCAGCTAGGGAGTTAATTCTGTCTGTGCTCGGTGCTGGGACTGGGTGCAGTTTCTCCCGGCTGCAATTGATTATTTGTTGATTGGTTTCCTTTAAATTCCTGGTTGTCTGCTTGGGGAGTTGCCAGTGAAACCTTCATGCAGACCACAGATAGGAATGAATCTGTATAGACTTTAGTTGTGAGCTCCTTAGTTGTTCTAAGCTCAACTTGGTTAGAGTTTATTTCCCAGACCATTTATGTTCCTTCGGTGTTTGAGTGTGTATGCAAGCGAGTGTTATCCTGTCTGTCTTATATGTCTAATCTGTGTATTTAGCTGAGATCAGCCCATATCCCTTTGGTGGTAGTCAGGATCCTTCTTAGGACTGATTACAGGGTTCAGGGTCTGATAGGAGACAGGGTTAGGCTGGAGACTTGGACCTCTGAACCATTATCAGTACCTCCAAGGTGAGGGATTAGTTAGGACCCCAGTTTAGGGTCAGGTTAGATCCCGGTCCACCTCTTTCCTGTTTCAGCTCATCAAGTCCTCAAGATTAACCCTGAGTTCAGCAGATATCGTGTCAGGTAAATCTATTCTATACTTACATGCTGATGTTGCTATACTAGTTGTTGTATAGAGTGTTGTTCCTGTATTAATAGTTTACTGACATTGTATACATATCATTAGACAGCGTGACATTTTCACTGGCCATAAAAATTATCTCCAGTTACCATGGATCCAGTAGCCCAGCTGGCTCTGCAGTTGCAGGGATTATCCATGGAGCTGACGGACATTAAGTCCAAAGTTTTGTCTCCCTGGAGCAAACCAGAGTTGAACCTAAAGTAGCTCTCCCGGACAGGTTCGCTGGTGGGCGAGACAAATTTTTTACCTTCAGGGAAGCATGTAAATTGTATTTTCGGCTTCGGCCTCGATCATCAGGGAGTGAAGAGCAGAGAGTGGGAATTGTTATCTCGCTCCTACAAGGGGACCCTCAATCCTGGGCCTTCTCCCTTCCTCCGGGATCCCCGGCTCTACTGTCTGTAGATCAATTTTTTACTGCCCTGGGATTGGTATATGATGACCCAGATCGGGTCTCTCTTGTTGAGACAAAATTACGTAAGATACAGCAGGGAGATCGTCCTGCAGAGGAATTTGCTTCTGAGTTTCGTAGATGGGCCACAGATACTCAGTGGAATGACCCAGCTCTTAGGAGCCAGTTTTGTCATGGGCTTTCTGATAAATTAAAAGACGTTTTGGCTCAGTATGAGTCTCCTCCTTCTCTGGAGGCTGCTATGGCCTTAGCTATCCGTACTGATAGACGGCTTCGGGAGAGGGGTGAGGTAACCCACTCCCTGTTGTTTCTCCACCTACCACTAAAGTCCTTATGTTGAGGTTCCCCTTGTCTGTTCGGATGAGCCTATGCAGTTGGGAGGGACATCATTTCGTAGGAGGGGATTGGCGGTACGCCGCAGGACTAGAAGGTGTTTCTTCTGCGGGAAAGAGGGACATTTTGTTGGGGGATGTCCATCCCGTGCCTTGTTGAGCCAAAAGTCGCCGGAAAACTGTTAATCCCAGGTTGTGTGGTGGACGACAACCTGGGAGTATGTATTTCATCCGCCAGTTCTTCTCAGTTCCTTGTACCAGTGGAGGTGGTGGTTGGTACGAGAGTGGAGAGATTTTCTGTTCTTCTTGATAGTGGTTCCGGGGCTAATCTGGTTGACGCTCAGTTTGCTCAGGCTCAAGGTATGCATCTGAGTGTATTGGTCAAACCGATCCCTATATTCTCCATTGACGCCAGGCCTCTCGGCCAAGGTAGCTTTGTTCATGAGGTTCATAACATTGACCTTCGGGTAGGGGCAATACATAGGGAACAATTATCTTGTTATGTGTTGGAGGGTCTACCTACTCCCATTGTGTTGGGACTTCCTTGGTTGGTTAAACATAACCCTGTGATTAATTGGCAGTCCAGAGAAATAAGCCAATGGGGTGAGTTTTGCAAAAGCAACTGCATGAACACAGTCATCAGTGCGGTCGTGCCTAGTACATTGCCTCCTTTTCTGGAGGATTTTGGGGATGTTTTCTCTGAGGAGGGGTGTCAGGAGTTGCCTCCTCATCGCGTGTATGACTGCTCTATTAATCTCCTTCCTGATGCTAAGTTGCCTAAAGCTAGGTTGTATAATCTTTCTGGTCCTGAGAGGCAGGCTATGAAAGATTATATTTCTGAAAGTCTGGCCAAAGGGCATATTAGACCTTCATCTTCCCCAGTAGCCGCGGGGTTCTTCTTTGTGAAGAAAAAAGATGGAGGCCTACGCCCTTGCTTGGATTTCCGCGAACTTAATCGGATTACTGTTCGAGATCAGTATCCACTCCCTCTTATTCCTGATCTCTTCAATCAAATTGTTGGCGCCAAATGGTTCTCTAAATTGGATCTCAGGGGGGCGTATAATCTGATTAGGATAAAAGAGGGGGATGAGTGGAAAACGGCGTTTAACACGCCGGAGGGACATTATGAGAACCTTGTCATGCCTTTTGGTCTGACTACTGCCCCGGCGGTGTTTCAACATTTTGTTAATGACATTTTTCGTCATCTGGTGGGGCTGTTTGTGGTTGTATATTTGGACGACATTTTAATTTACTCGCCAGATCTTGTGTCTCATCAGGAGCATGTGAGACAGGTGTTGCAGATCTTGCGAGACAATAAATTATACACCAAACTGGAGAAGTGTGTTTTTGCCGTACAGGAACTTCAGTTTTTGGGTTTTTTGGTGTCAGCCTCCGGTTTCCGTATGGACCCTGAAAAGGTGAGAGCAGTGCTTGAATGGGATCAGCCAGGGGATCTTAAGGCTCTGCAGCATTTTTTGGGGTTTGCTAACTACTACCGGAAATTTATTTGTAATTTCTCATCTGTCGTCAACCTCTCACTGACATGACAAGAAAAGGGACGGATTTTTCTAAATGGTCGGACAAAGCTTGCCAAGCCTTTTCCTCTTTGAAGAAATGTTTTGCTTCGGCACCCGTTCTCATCCAACCAGATGCATCTCAGCCGTTCATTGTGGAGGTGGATGCGTCTGACGTAGGGGTGGGTGCTATATTGTCCCAGGGTCCGTCCCCTGGTAAATGGCATCCGTGCGCTTTCTTTTCTAAGAAATTGTCGTCCGCCGAAAGGAATTATGATATCGGCAATAGGGAACTTTTGACCATTAAGTTAGCTTTTGAAGAATGGCGTCACTTTTTGGAGGGGGCAGTCCACCCGGTTACCGTTATTACTGATCACAAGAACCTGTTGTATTTGGAATCCGCTAAGCGTCTGAATTCCAGACAAGCTCGATGGTCGTTGTTTTTTACCAGGTTTAATTTTGTTGTCACTTATCGCCCTGGATCTAAGAATGTTAAGGCGGATGCCTTGTCTCGCAGTTTCCCAGGGGCCGGGAAAACGGATGACCCGAGTCCTATCCTTCAGGAGGGGGTGGTGTAGTGTCGGCTGTATTTTCTGAGCTTGAGGAGGAGGTGTTAGAGGCTCAGGGGGACGCCCCTGCAGGACCTCCAGGGAGACTGTTTGTCCCAAATCTGTTGAGACAAAAGGTTATTGAGGCACATCATAATTCTGCTTTAGCAGGACATCCAGGGAGTAAGGCTACTTTAGATCTCCTTTCTCGCCGGTTTTGGTGGCCTAATGCTAATAAAGATGTTATAACTTTTGTCGCGTCATGTGGGGTGTGTGCTCGCTCTAAAACCCCTCATACCCGTTCGTCTGGGACCCTTTTACCCTTGAAACTTCCGGAGCGTCCATGGACTCATTTGTCTATGGACTTCATCACGGACCTTCCTCAGTCGTCAGGGAATACTGTCATACTGGTGGTTGTTGACAGGTTCAGTAAGATGGCACATTTCGTTGCTCTTCCTGCACTCCCTAATGCTAAAACTCTGGCGCAGGTGTTCATTAGGGAGATCGTTAGACTTCATGGGTTGCCTTCTGATGTGGTGTCAGATAGGGGGTCTCAGTTTGTGTCCAAATTTTGGAGGGCATTTTGTTTACGTCGGGGGATGCAATTGTCATTTTCCTCGGCTTTTCATCCGCAGACCAATGGTCAGACAGAGCGTCTGAATCAGAGCTTAGAGACATATCTCCGGTGTTTTGTCTCAGAGAACCAGGAGGACTGGTCTTCTTTCTTGCCTCTGGCAGAGTTCGCTCTTAACAACAGGCGGAGCGAGTCCACTGGTAAGTCCCCGTTTTTTGGGGCATATGGTTTTCATCCCCAGTTTTGTACTTTCAATGGGGGGGCCCTTCTGGGGTTCCTGAGGAGGAGCGTTTCTCGTCGTCACTTGCTTCAGTGTGGAGAGGTGTATTGAATAATTTGAGTGCGATGGGGAACCGTTATAAACGTATGGCTGATAGGAGGAGAGTTTCTGGTCCAGATCTGAATGTGAACGATCTGGTATGGTTGTCTACCAGGAATATAAAACTTAAAGTGCCCTCCTGGAAACTGGGTCCCAGATTCATCGGGCCGTACAGAATCAGTTCCATAATTAATCCTGTGGCATTTCGTCTGGACCTCCCTCCTACGTTTAAAATTCATAATGTGTTCCACAAGTCATTACTTAAAAGGTATGTGGCACCAGTCATACCGTCACCTCTACCTCCTCCTCCTGTGTTGGTCAATGGTAACTTGGAATTTCAAGTATCAAAGATCACTGACTCACGTCTGAATCGCCGGTCCCTTCAGTACTTGGTGCATTGGAAGGGGTATGGTCCAGAGGAGAGGACGTGGGTCCCTGCGTCTGATGTTAACGCAGATCGTTTGGTTCGGACCTTCCACAGAACTCACCCGGGCAGGCCTGGCCCTGAGGGTCCGGAGGCCCCTCGTAGAAGGGGGGGTACTGTCATGTGTGCATTGCCACGAAGATCGTCGCGGTTGCACATTTTGACTTCTCACAGCTGATCTGCTGTTTCTTTGTGTTTGGCAGCTAGGGAGTTAATTCTGTCTGTGCTCGGTGCTGGGACTGGGTGCAGTTTCTCCCGGCTGCAATTGATTATTTGTTGATTGGTTTCCTTTAAATTCCTGGTTGTCTGCTTGGGGAGTTGCCAGTGAAACCTTCATGCAGACCACAGATAGGAATGAATCTGTATAGACTTTAGTTGTGAGCTCCTTAGTTGTTCTAAGCTCAACTTGGTTAGAGTTTATTTCCCAGACCATTTATGTTCCTTTGGTGTTTGAGTGTGTATGCAAGCGAGTGTTATCCTGTCTGTCTTATATGTCTAATCTGTGTATTTAGCAGAGATCAGCCCATATCCCTTTGGTGGTAGTCAGGATCCTTCTTAGGACTGATTACAGGGTTCAGGGTCTGATAGGAGACAGGGTTAGGTTGGAGACTTGGACCTCTGAACCATTATCAGTACCTCCAAGGTGAGGGATTAGTTAGGACCCCAGTTTATGGTCAGGTTAGATCCCGGTCCACCTCTTTCCTGTTTCAGCTCATCAAGTCCTCAAGATTAACCCTGAGTTCAGCGGATATCGTGTCAGGTAAATCTATTCTATACTTGCATGCTGATGTTGCTATACTAGTTGTTGTATAGAGTGTTGTTCCTGTATTAATAGTTTACTGACATTGTATACATATCATTAGACAGCGTGACAAATATAGGCTGGATGTGAGGTCTGTGTGTCTCTCCCAGTAATATAGGCTGGATGTGAGGTCTGTGTGTCTCTCCCAGTAATATAGGCTGGATGTGAGCTCTGTATGTCTCTCCCAGTAATATAGGCTTGATGTAAGGACTGTGTGTGTCTCCCGATAATATAGGCTGGATGTGAGGTCTGTGTATCTCTCCCAGTAATATAGGCTGGCTGTGAGCTCTGTGTGTATCCCCAGTAATATAGGCTGGATGTGAGCCCTGTGTGTATCCCCCAGTAATATAGGCTGGATGTGAGCCCTGTGTGTCTTTCCCAGTAATATAGGCTGGATGGTGAGGTCTGTGTGTCTCTCCCAGTAATATAGGCTGGATGTGAGGTCTGTGTGTCTCTCCCTGTAATATAGGCTGGATGTGAGGTCTGTGTGTCTCTCCCAGTAATATAGGATGGATGTGAGGTCTGTGTGTCTCTCCCAGTAATATAGGCTGGGTGTGAGGTCTGTGTGTCTCTCCCAGTAATATAGACTGGATGTGAGCTGTGTCTCTCCCTGTAATATAGGCTGGATGTGAGGTATGTGTGTCTCTCCCAGTAATATAGGCTGGGTGTTAGGTCTGTGTGTCTCTCCCAGTAATATAGACTGGATGTGAGGTCTCTTTGTCCTCCCGGTAATATAGGCTGGATGTGAGCTCTGTGTGTCTCTCCCAGTAATATAGGCTGGATGTGAGGACAGTGTGTCTCTCCCAGTAATATAGGCTGGATGTGAGCTCTGTGTCTCTCCCAGTAATATAGGCTGGATGTGAGGTCTGTGTGCCTCCCGGTAATATAGGCTGGATGTAAGGTCTGTGTGTCTCTCGGTAATATAGGCTGCATGTGAGGTCTGTGTGTCTCTCCCAGTAAAATAGGCTGGATGTGAGGTCTGTGTGTCTCTCCCAGTAATATAGGCTGGATGTGAAGTCTGTGTGTCTCTCCCGGTAATATAGGCTGGATGTGAGGTCTGTGTGTCTCTCCCAGTAATATAGGCTGGATGTGAGGTCTGTGTGTCTCTCCCAGTAATATAGGCTGGATGTGAGGTCTGTGTCACTCCCAGTAATATAGGCTGGACGTGAGGTCTGTGTATCTCTCCCAGAAATATAGGCTGGATGTGAGGTCTGTGTGTCTCCCCCAGTAATATAGGCTGGATGTGAGCTCTGTATGTCTCTCCCAGTAATATAGGCTTGATGTAAGGACTGTGTGTGTCTCCCGATAATATAGGCTGGATGTGAGGTCTGTGTATCTCTCCCAGTAATATAGGCTGGCTGTGAGCTCTGTGTGTATCCCCCAGTAATATAGGCTGGATGTGAGCCCTGTGTGTATCCCCAGTAATATAGGCTGGATGTGAGCCCTGTGTGTCTTTCCCAGTAATATAGGCTGGATGGTGAGGTCTGTGTGTCTCTCCCAGTAATATAGGCTGGATGTGAGGTCTGTGTGTCTCTCCCTGTAATATAGGCTGGATGTGAGGTCTGTGTGTCTCTCCCAGTAATATAGGATGGATGTGAGGTCTGTGTGTCTCTCCCAGTAATATAGGCTGGGTGTGAGGTCTGTGTGTCTCTCCCAGTAATATAGACTGGATGTGAGCTGTGTCTCTCCCTGTAATATAGGCTGGATGTGAGGTATGTGTGTCTCTCCCAGTAATATAGGCTGGGTGTTAGGTCTGTGTGTCTCTCCCAGTAATATAGACTGGATGTGAGGTCTCTTTGTCCTCCCAGTAATATAGGCTGGATGTGAGCTCTGTGTGTCTCTCTCAGTAATATAGGCTGGATGTGAGGTCTGTGTGTCTCTCAGTAATATAGGCTGGATGTGAGCTCTGTGTGTCTCTCTCAGTAATATAGGGCTGTGTGTCTTTCATATATTGGTGGAGGGGCTGTGTTCTCCCAGAATATAGGCTGGATGTGAGGTTGTGTGTCTCCCAGTAATATAGGCTGGATGTGAGCTCGTATTCTCAGTATTGGCTTATTAAGGATGTGTGGTCTCCCGTAATATAGGCTGGATGTGAGGTCTGTGTTCTCTCCCAGTAATATAGCTGGTGTGAGTTGTGTTCCCCCAGTAATATAGGCTGGATGTGAGCCCGTGTGTATCCCAGTAATAAGCTGGATGTGAGCCTGTGTTCTTTCAGTAATTAGGTGGATGGTGAGGTCTGTGTGTCTTCCCAGTAATATAGGCTGTGTGGTCTGTGGCTCCCTGTATTGCCGGATTAGGCTGGTGTCTCAGTAATTGGTGATTAGGTCTGGTGTTCAGTTCAATATTGGTGTGAGGTCTGTGTGTCTCTCCCAGTAATATAGCTGGATGTGAGCTGTGTCTCTCCCGTAATATAGGCTGGATGTAGGTATGTGTGTCTCTCCCAGTAATATAGGCTGGGTGTTAGGTTGTGTGTCTCTCCCAGTATAAGATGGATGTGAGGTCTTTTGTCCTCCCAGTATATAGGCTGGATGTGAGTCTGTGTGTCTTCCTAATATAGGCTGGATGTGAGGTCTTGTGTTCTCCTAATATAGGCTGGATGTGAGGTCTGTGTGCTCTCTCAGTAATATAGGCTGGATGTGAGGTCTGTATAGTCATTCCAGTAATTAGATTGATGTGGGTTCTGTGTCCTCCCAGTAATATAGGCTGGATGTGAGTTCTGTGGTTCTCTCGTATATAGGCGGATGTGAGTCTGTGTCTCTCCCGTAATATAGGCTGGATGTGAGATCTGTGTGTCTCTCCCAGTAATATAGGCTGGATGTGAGCTCGTGTGTCTCTCTCAGTAATATAAGTCTGAATTTTTTCAACCAGTTACGTATTGGAGATTGCATTCTATTATCAGTGTTGTTTGACAAATTCTGATGAAAGTCCTTGTTGGACCAAAAGTTAATTATTTCGTGTGTGGATGCACTTTTTAACAAATTACTTGTTCAATTGAGTCAGTGTTTTTGACTTACATTTATCAGGTTGGACACCTGACTTGCACTATCTACATTTTTGGTTGAGTGCCGTTTTGCTTATTATCCTAGTAATATAGCAGGATGTGAGTCTGTGTGTCTCTCTCAGTAATATAGGCTGGATGTGGGTCTTGTTCCTCCAGTAATATAGGCTGGATGTGAGCTTTGTGTTCTTTCTCAGTAATATAGGCTGGATGTGAGCTCTGTGTGTCTCTCAGTAATATAGGCTGGTATGTGAGTCTGTGGTCTTCCCAGTAATATAGACTGGATGTGAGTGTGTGTGTCTCTCTCAGTAATATAGGCGAATGTGAGGTCTGTGTGTCTCTCGATATAGGCTGGATGTGAGGTTGTGTGTCTCTCCAGTAATATAGACTGGATGTGAGGTTGTGTGTTCTCTCATAATATAGGCTGGGTGAGGTTGTGTGTCTCTCCCAGTAATATAGGCTGGATGTGAGGTCTGTGTGTCTCTCTCATAATATAGGGGATGTGAGGTCTGTGTGTCTCTTTCAGTATATAGGCTGGATGTTGAGGTCTGTGTGTCTCTCTCAGTAATATAACTGGATGTGAGGTTGTGTGTCTCTCCAGTAATATAGGTGGTGTGAGGTCTGTGTGTCTCTCCTAGTATAAGGCTGGATGTGGTCTGTGTGTGTCTCTCCAGTAATATAGGCTGGATGTGAGGTCTGTGTGTCTCCCGGTAATATAAGGCTGGATGTAGCTCTGTGTGTCTCCAGTAATATAGGCTGGATGTGAGGTCTGTGTGTCTCCCGGTATATAGGTGGATGTGAGCTCTGTGTGTCTCTCCCAGTAATATAGGCTGGATGTGGAAGGGTGTGTCTCTCCCAGTAATATAGGCTGGATGTGAGCTCTGTGTGTCTCTCCCAGTAATATAGGCTGGATGTGAGGTCTGTGTGCCTCCCGTAATATAGGCTGGATGTGAGGTCTGTGTGTCTCTCGGTAATATAGGCTGATGTGAGGTCTGTGTGTCTCTCCCAGTAAATAGGCTGGATGTGAGGTCTGTGTGTCTCTCCAGTAATGATGAGTCTAGGGATGTGAGGTCTGTGTGTCTCTCCCGTAATATAGGCTGGATGTGAGGTCTGTGTG
>JARQOD010012473.1:0-19468 GCA_033576555.1 Oophaga sylvatica | reverse complement strand
ATGACATAGTACTGATGGGAGCACCGGACATAGTACTGATGGGAGCACCGTGACATAGTACTGATGGGAGCACCGTGATATAGTACTGATGGGAGCATCGGGACATAGCACTGATGGGAGCACCGGGACATAGCACTGATGGGGCACCGGGACATAGCACTGATGGGAGCACCGGGACATAGCACTGATGGGAGCACCGTGACATAGTACTGATGGGAGCACCGGGACATAGCACTGATGGGGCACCGTGACATAGCACTGATGGGAGCACCGGGACATAGCACTGATGGGAGCACCGAGACATAGCACTGATGGGAGCACCGGGACATAGCACTGATGGGAGCACCGGGACATAGCACTGATGGGAGCACCGGGACATAGCACTGATGGGAGCACCGGGACATAGCACTGATGGGAGCACCGGACATAGCACTGATGGGAGCACCGGGACATAGCACTGATGGGAGCACCGGGACATAGCACTGATGGGAGCACCGTGACATAGTACTGATGGGAGCACCGGGACATAGCACTGATGGGGGCACCGAGACATAGCACTGATGGGGGCACCAGGACATAGCACTGATGGGGGCACCGGGACATAGCACTGATGGGAGCACCGTGACATAGCACTGATGGGAGCACCAGGACATAGCACTGATGGGAGCACCGTGACGTAGCACTGATGGGAGCACCGGGACATAGTACTGATGGGGCACCGAGATATAGCACTGATGGGAGCACCGGGACATAGTACTGATGGGGGCACCGAGACATAGTACTGATGGGAGCACCGTGATATAGTACTGATGGGAGCACCGTGATATAGCATGATGGGGGCACGGGACATAGCACTGATGGGAGCACCGTGATATAGTACTGATGGGAGCACCGTGACGTAGCACTGATGGGAGCACCGGGACATAGTACTGATGGGGGCACCGGACATAGCACTGATGGGAGCACCGTGACGTAGCACTGATGGGAGCACCGGGACATAGTACTGATGGGGGCACCGAGATATAGCACTGATGGGAGCACCGGGACATAGTACTGATGGGGGCACCGAGACATAGCACTGATGGGGGCACGGTGACATAGCACTGATGGGAGCACCGTGATATAGCACTGATGGGAGCATCGGGACATAGCACTGATGGGGGCACGGTGACATAGCACTGATGGGGGGCACCAGGACATAGTACTGATGGGAGCACCGTGACATAGCACTGATGGGAGCACCGGGACATAGTACTGATGGGAGCACCGTGATATAGTACTGATGGGAGCACCGTGATATAGCACTGATGGGAGCACCGGGACATAGCACTGATGGGAGCACCGAGACATAGTACTGATGGGAGCACCGGGACATAGTACTGATGGGAGCACCGGGACATAGTACTGATGGGAGCACCGTGATATAGTACTGATGGGAGCACCGTGATATAGCACTGATGGGAGCACCGGGACATAGCACTGATGGGAGCACCGTGATATAGCACTGATGGGGGCACCGTGATATAGCACTGATGGGAGCACCGAGACATAGTACTGATGGGAGCACCGGGACATAGCACTGATGGGAGCACCGTGACATAGCACTGATGGGAGCACCGAGACATAGTACTGATGGGAGCACCGGGACATAGCACTGATGGGAGCACCGTGACATAGCACTGATGGGAGCACCGGGACATAGTACTGATGGGGGCACCGAGACATAGCACTAATGGGGCACCGAGACATAGCACTGATGGGGGCACCGTGACATAGCACTGATGGGAGCACGGTGACATAGTACTGATGGGAGCACGGTGACATAGTACTGATGGGGGCACCGGGACATAGTACTGATGGGAGCACCGTGACATAGCACTGATGGGAGCTCCGGGACATAGTACTGATGGGGGCACCGAGACATAGCACTGATGGGGGAACCGAGACATAGCACTGATGGGGGCACCGTGACATAGCACTGATGGGAGCACGGTGACATAGTACTGATGGGAGCACGGTGACATAGTACTGATGGGGGCACCGGGACATAGTACTGATGGGGGCACCGAGACATAGTGTATCGACCCGCCACCACAATTGTGGATTACCAGGGATATGGGGTACTCAGAGCCGAGCCCGTAGAAGTCTATGGGGTTGTCACAGGTAGCGGTGGCTCGGTCTGTGGCCCTGGCGGTCTGGCGTATGTTGGGGGGAATATTTACAGGGGATAGATTTATATACAGTTCGTGACGCCACCTGTAGTCTCTGGTAATTTGTACCAGCGCTGCTGTAGATCTCTGAGGGGATGGTGAGGCAGCTAGATGTCGGGTCCCCTACAGGTGGGACTCTTCCCTCAGGTCGGTAGTTAGGTAGGGATTGTGCAGGCATGCAATTAATAACTCAGTCTCACACAGTCAGCGTCTTTCCATACCTTTACTTGCAAGATGGTAAGGCAGGTCCCAGGGAGGCTGATGGGGTTGATGGAGGATGAGCTTTGAGGCAACGGTTAAGCAAGTTAGGGGCCTCCTTTACTGTCCAATGATGATGAGTGCAACCAGCCTGAAGCGTAGTTCCCTCTATAATTCCAGCTATTCCAAAGCTGTTCTGCCCAGTCAGTTTCGTGGTCGGAGCCTTCCTGTGAGGAAGCTGAATTCCTGTCTTGTCCTGCAGAGACTCAAGGTCCTCACTTCCCCTGACCCCAGTTACGTACTGACTATTCGGGGCTGCTTTCCGCGACCTAAGGTCCGGTAAGTCTCTGGTTTTCTTACCACTATGCTTGAAGCTAATAGTGATCCTTCGGTCCCCAGTGACCGGTAGCAATGTGCAGGTATCCTTGACCTATGGCACTTCTCTGTTCTCTTCCACTTTGCCTTCGATTTGCTCAACTCTTAATAGATATCTCAGTCTGTCTTCCAGTGGGGCACAGCTCTGACTAGGCTGAGGTGAACTAGGCCACCTGTACTAGCCTCCACTTTCTGAACTGCTAACAGGCTCAGACTGAACACGTCTGCTCTGTCCAAGGACAGGAATCTGACTGAAAAGAATCACTCCCCTCCACACCCCTGCTGGGTGTGTCCGAAGTGTACGTGATGTTATGAAGAGCCCTTAACTGTTACCTCTCCACTCATCCTCCTGGTATTGTGTACCAGGGCTACACATTCCCCCATGGTAAACGACAGCACTCCCGGGCTGTAAAATACAAAGAGACAGTTTTGTTTATGCATTTAACATTAAACATTAAACATTAATTCGTCCCATCCGGGAGGTGAGGATGTCTTGAACGTTGCAAAACAAAAACATTATATATAGAGAAATACAAAAGTATTAAGGCATCAAAACATTCAATAAATACACAGTATTCTTGTGAAGGACCCGCTCCAAACCTTCAACGTGGGTCCTGGGTGGGCTGCAGGACATCCGAATGCAGACCTCACTCAGTGCCACACCACACGGGTTTTCTGTTCAGAGGTAAGTCAAGGCTTCATGTGAAACCATTAAAAGGCACCTTAGTGCAACTATTTACAGGATACAGTTTTTGGGCTGGCTCAGTCCTCAGCCTCTGAGTCCATTATAAGACATAATAGGGAAAAAACACATATATAAATAGACTTTTTACAATATTCACATCAATTCGTTATAATCACTGCTGATATCTAATGGGTAACTTTCCTTTGGTGGTTCGCTCTGATCTACGTGGTGTAGCTTCAGGTACATTAAGTTGTGATCTGTCTGCACTGCGTAACGGCAAACTATAGAACTGCCTCAATCTTTCTATGGATCTGGCAAGCGTACTGATGGCTGGGCGGTGTGAGTCAGCTTCACCAGGGATCCCATAGTATGGGGCGCTGCTTCAGATGATCCTTCTTGAGGTTCCACAGGTTAAGGTGTTGCTGGGATGGGTAACTCCTGAGCGGGCTCAACTGGCACCACGGGCACAACTGGAGGTAGAACTTCCTCTTGTGGCTGATAAAACTGCAACACTGGAATTATCACAGCATCTCCCAGTCGGGGCCAATACGCAGGAAAATCTCCCAGATCGGTGTGTATGACCTCTTCCTTTCTTTCTCCTTGATTGATGACAGGGTTCTTTTCACAACGCTTTAAGGGTTCTGGACACAATTTCAAATGGTCTCTGGACACAGTGGTTATTGTTCTTCCTCCGTCCTTACTGACGACACAAACTTTTCTGTTGTCATATTTAGAATCTTGTACGACGTAGGGTTCTTGCTCCCACTGGTTATCCAATTTGTGCATCTTCCTTTTCCTTTTTAATACTACCTCTCCAGGCATCAAAGGCTTGGCAGGAGCATTTCTGTTGTAAACATCTTCCTGTTTTCCCCGTGCCTTGTTGAGACTTTCCTCCACGCAGACTTGTACTCTTCTGTATTGCTCTTGCCGATTGATGTCCCAGTTTTCCACGGCGTCGTCTGCCTCCGGTTCTACCACTCCAAGTTCTAGATCCATTGGTAGTTTTCCGGGCCTTGCTCTCATAAGATAAGCTGGAGTGCAGTTAGTTGAACTTACAGGTATATGATTATACAAATCAACCAAATCAGGTAGTAAGTCCGGCCATCGATTCCTATCTTCCAACGGTATGGATCTCAACAAATCAAGGACGATATGGTTCATTTTCTCGCAAAGACCGTTGGTTTGAGGATGGTATGGTGTTGTTCTAATTTTCTTGCACCCGTACATGTGACAGAATTCCTTGAATAGATCAGCTTCGAAAGCAGGTCCCTGATCGGTTAATACTTGCTCCGGATATCCATGCGGTCTGCAGAAGCTTGCTTGAAAGGTCTTCGCTGCTGTCACTGCGGTCTGGTCCTTAACTGGAACAACCACCAGAAATCTGGAGTAATGGTCCACCATGGTCAAGGCGTATGAGTATCCAGATCTACTTGGCGACAGTTTGACGTGGTCCAGGGCCACAATTCCAGGGGACGAGTCGTCCGGATAGGTTGCAGGGGTGCCTTCTGACTACCATAGTCCTTTCTTCTGAGACCACAGGGTCCACAGTTCCGACACCACCTCTCGATGGAGCTGCGCATCCCTACCCAGTAGAACCGGCATCTCAACAGGGTCTCCAGCTTTCTCCAGCCAAAGTGTCCTGCTTGATCATGGTACGCTTCCAACACCATTGGGACGTCTGCCTTGGGGACCACTATTTGCCAGACCATCTCGTGGGTTCTGGGGTTGACGTATCTCCTGCACAACTTCTCACGGTATAGGAACAACCTGCTTTTCTCGTTCCACAGGAGCTTTGCTGACATAGGTGCATCCTTTTCCAAGGAGGAACCTTCCTGTTTTAACAACTCCTTGATGCGGCTGACCACTGGATCACTGTCCTGAGTCTTTTCCAACTGTGATGGGGTAAAGGATTTAATGTTGCACCATACTGCTTTCTGTTGACTCGATGCTCATGGACTACCCCATTTCGATGGAACGCAGGTAGCTCAATTTCTTCCAGGTCGTCCGATTCTTCTTCCGTGTCAGAGTCATGCGGCATTCGGGACAATGCGTCAGCATTAGCATTCTTTCGACCTGCCCGGTACTTGATAGTAAACTGGTAATTGGACAACCGAGCCATCCAACGCTGCTCCATGGCGCCCAGCTTGGCGGTTTCCAGGTGCGTTAATGGGTTGTTGTCTGTGTACGCCGTGAACTTATTGGAGGCCAGATAGTGCTTAAATCTTTCCGTAATGGCCCAGACCAGCGCCAGAAACTCCAGCTTGAAGCTGCTATAATTTTCCGGATTCCTCTCAGTTGGCCTGAGTTTTCTGCTGGCATATGCGATGACTTTTTCTTGGCCATTCTGCTTCTGACTGAGAACTGCTCCCAAATCTTCATTACTGGCGTCGGTGTACAACAGGAACGGTTGGCTGTAATCAGGATAGGTTAAGATCTCATCACCTGTAAGGATCTCTTTCATCTTTTGGAATGCTTCGGCCTGTTCTTTACCCCAGTTAAAGGGGGTTTCTGCTCTTTAGGGATTGTCCTACTAGGAGGTCCTGTAAAGGAGCTGCCTTCTTCGTGTAATCTTTCACGAATCTCCTGTAGTAACCCGTTAGTCCCAGGAACTGTCGCACTTCCTTAAGGTTCTTCGGCTCCGGCCACTTCTGGATGGCAGTGATTTTCTCTGGGTCTGGCGCTACTCCTTCCGAACTGACGATGTGCCCCAAGTATTGTACCTTCTGTTTGAGTAGATGGCATTTTGAGGGTTTCAACTTCATCCCGTACCTGGACAGGGACTCGAATACTTCTGCCAGGTGCTTCAGATGGTCCTCATGTGTCTTGGAATACACGATAACGTCGTCTAGGTATAGCAGCACGGTTTCAAAATTGAGATGTCCCAGACAGTTTTCCATCACTCTCTGAAATGTTCCTGGGGCACTGCTGAGCCCAAACGGCATTCTGTCGAACTCACAGAGCCCCATTGGGGTGGTGAAAGCCGTTTTCTCACGATCCTCCTCAGCCACAGCCACTTGCCAGTAACCACTAGTCAGATCAAGGGTAGAAAAGTAGTTAGCCGTTTTCAGAGCAGCTAATGATTCCTCTATACTTGGTAACGGGTATGCATCCTTGTGTGTTATGCGGTTCACCTGCCTGTAATCCACACACATTCTCATACTACCATCTTTCTTTTTAACCAGAACAAGAGGGGCTGCCCAAGGGCTACAACTATCTCTTATCACCCCGGCTTTCTTCATATCATTCAACATTTCTTTAGCCTTCTGATAATGAGCTGGAGGTATGGGCCTATACCGCTCTTCGATGGGAGGATGACTGCCTGTAGGGATATGATGTTGTACTCCCTTAATTATCCCAAAATCAAGTGGATTCTTGCTAAACACTTGGGCGTACTCTTGCACCACCCGTAATACCCCTTGCTTCTGGTGAGCGGGAGTGGTGTCCGTCCCAACATGGAGTTGCTGACACCATTCCGCCACCTGAGTTGCTGGGTCATTGTCCTCCGCTATTTGACAGGAGTCTAAGGACTCAGCCGGGAGAATAGAATTATTATCAACAGCATGTAGTTTAGCAATGGTTGCATAACGGGGTAAGTTTACCTCATCATCTCCCCAATTGAGAAGCCGTACCGGTACTCTTCCATTCACCACTTCTACTACTCCTCTAGCAGTCATAAGTGTAGGTCTATGTTCTGAATGGTGGGGTTCTACTACAGCTTGGTAATTCTGTCCTCTCAGACCTATGGCTGCCCTGCACCAAATGATCATTTCACTCATTGGGGGTATCACAATAGGATCCGAGTCAGTGACCCGTACATTACCAATTTCGCCGTCTGTAATCTTCGCTTGCTGCTGACACACCAGGGCCCGGATCTCCCTTTGGATTACTCCTCTCTGCCTTGGTCGGGCAATCTCAGCGAGCTGTTGGAGTAAGAACACAACTTCTCCCAAACAATTACCGATAATGTTAGTACCCAAAATTATATTTAAACCGTTCTCCTCATTTACAGTCTTTACTACCAGAAGCCCCTGGTCTTTCAACTCCTCTCTGCCCACCTTTACATCTACACATTTTGTCCCGAGTACTTCTACAGGAAGACCATTAGAAGCATATACGGTAAAGTCAAGGCTCGGAGGTTTAAGACTGTCCATTGACCAGTACTTGGTATATAGGGCATCAGGTATTAGGGTCACCTGCGACCCAGTGTCTAACAATGCTGGAACAGCAATACCATCTAGAATAATAGACAGGTAGGGTCGTCCGCCCACATACCTGCGGTTCCAGTCTAGGGGGCCTGACGGGTATTCTCCTGGGTGTTGGCCCTTGGACCCAGGTTCTGCCCGTTTAAAGGACACTGTGGAGACAGATGACCTTTCCGGTTGCAGCGATAACAGATGATCTCTCGACGAGGAGGGTGTTGATCAGAGGTCGCTCCTGGGGGTGGCGTTGTCCTCCTCCGGGGGGGCGACGTCTTCTTTCTTCTCCGGTGCATCCACGGGACGTCTTCTGGGCAGTCAGCTAACAAGATCTTCCCTTCCTCCTCTTTCCGCAGCTGCAGGGCACTCATCACAGCAGCCAGATTTTTAGTCAGCTGGCGCACCTCTGAGCGCAGACAGTCCAATTCACTAGGGGGTGTCGCCTGTGTTTTGGTTTCTGCCACTAGCGGGGAACAGGGGTTACTGCCGGTTCCAGAGTGACTTCAGCCTGATGATGTTGGGTTGCCACCTCAGGTTTGCCCAGGGGCCGCAGCCCTTTTATTGCCATGTCTTTTAGGGCATCAAAGGTAGCATCCGGATGATCTAAGGACCACCAATTTACAGTTCTGCGTTCCTCTTGGGATCTCAATCCCTGTATAAATTGTTCTTTCAGCATTTTATTCTCATCGATAGCATTTAAATTGTTAATCTGCTTGAGGGCTCTCAGGGCTCCCTGTAGTCGGCAAGCGTAGTTCCTGATGCTGTCACCTGGCTGCTGTGAACAGTGGTAGAAGGCCATCCGGAGATCCGTTTCTGTGTGGTCTTCAAATATGGCATGTAGCTTAAGGAAGATCGCAGGTACCGACTCCTGATCAACGGTATCCCAAGTCTCCACTTCCCTCTCAGCAGCGCCAGTTAGCTGCCCTATCAGCACAGCAGCTTTCTGTCTCTCAGGCATGGAGTACATTTCTAGGATGCTGCATAACTTCCGCTTGAAGCCTGCTAGAGTGCCTGGCTCACCGCTGTATTGGGAAGCCATTTCGCCCCAGGCATATATGGGAGCGTTAGTGGCATGATCGGGACTACCGGACTGGGTGCAGGGCCTGCGCCCCCATCTGGCGCTACAATACCAAGCGGTGCGGGATTGGGGCCTCTGGCCGGGGCCGCACTGTCGGCCGGTTGTTGTGACATCTTAGCGCCCCCTTGGTTAAACGGAGCCTACCGGTTTCAGACGCTGCTACTTCACAGGCACCGCAGTGAGAACAGGACCTTCGTCGCAGGCGCTCTGATGTCAGAGCGTTCACTTCCTGTTGCAGGACCTGCCGATGAGTCAGAGCCGGGGGCGTGTCCAAGACTCTGCGCGCTCTTTCAGGTACGCCCTCCTTCTTCTCCAGCGCCTTAGGGCGCGAATCTGGCGGCAAATATGGCGGTATTTGGCGCCAAACAACAGCAACAGTCTTTTTCACCAAAACACTCCACAGGCACACAGGGCTCGCAATGCTGCAAGTTTCGTATCCTGTTCGTGACGCCAAAGTTGTATCGACCCGCCACCACAATTGTGGATTACCAGGGATATGGGGTACTCAGAGCCGAGCCCATGGAAGTCTATGGGGTTGTCACAGGTAGCGGTGGCTCGGTCTGTGGCCCTGGCGGTCTGGCGTATGTTGGGGGGAATATTTACAGGGGATAGATTTATATACAGTTCGTGACGCCACCTGTAGTCTCTGGTAATTTGTACCAGCGCTGCTGTAGATCTCTGAGGGGATGGTGAGGCAGCTAGATGTCGGGTCCCCTACAGGTGGGACTCTTCCCTCAGGTCGGTAGTTAGGTAGGGATTGTGCAGGCATGCAATTAATAACTCAGTCTCACACAGTCAGCGTCTTTCCATACCTTTACTTGCAAGATGGTAAGGCAGGTCCCAGGGAGGCTGATGGGGTTGATGGAGGATGAGCTTTGAGGCAACGGTTAAGCAAGTTAGGGGCCTCCTTTACTGTCCAATGATGATGAGTGCAACCAGCCTGAAGCGTAGTTCCCTCTATAATTCCAGCTATTCCAAAGCTGTTCTGCCCAGTCAGTTTCGTGGTCGGAGCCTTCCTGTGAGGAAGCTGAATTCCTGTCTTGTCCTGCAGAGACTCAAGGTCCTCACTTCCCCTGACCCCAGTTACGTACTGACTATTCGGGGCTGCTTTCCGCGACCTAAGGTCCGGTAAGTCTCTGGTTTTCTTACCACTATGCTTGAAGCTAATAGTGATCCTTCGGTCCCCAGTGACCGGTAGCAATGTGCAGGTATCCTTGACCTATGGCACTTCTCTGTTCTCTTCCACTTTGCCCTTCGATTTGCTCAACTCTTAATAGATATCTCAGTCTGTCTTCCAGTGGGGCACAGCTCTGACTAGGCTGAGGTGAACTAGGCCACCTGTACTAGCCTCCACTTTCTGAACTGCTAACAGGCTCAGACTGAACACGTCTGCTCTGTCCAAGGACAGGAATCTGACTGAAAAGAATCACTCCCCTCCACACCCCTGCTGGGTGTGTCCGAAGTGTACGTGATGTTATGAAGAGCCCTTAACTGTTACCTCTCCACTCATCCTCCTGGTATTGTGTACCAGGGCTACACAATAGCACTGATGGGAGCACCGGGACATAGCACTGATGGGAGCACCGTGATATAGTACTGATGGGAGCACGGTGACATAGTGCTGATGGGGGCACCGGGACATAGTACTGATGGGAGCACCGTGATATAGTACTGATGGGAGCACCGAGATATAGTACTGATGGGGGCTCCGAGATATAGTACTGATGGGGGCACGGTGACATAGCACTGATGGGAGCACCGAGACATAGCACTGATGGGAGCACCGGGACATAGCACTGATGGGAGCACCGGGACATAGCACTGATGGGGGCACGGTGACATATGTCGTGACCCGCACCACAATTGTGGGTTACCAGGGCAATGGGGTACTCAGAGCCGAGCCCATGGAAGTCTATGGGGTTGTCACAGGTAGCGGTGGCTCGGTCTGTGGCCCTGGCGGTCAGGCGTATGTTGGGGGGGGTTATTTACAGGGGACTGGTATATAACAGTTCGTGACGCCACCTGTAGTTTTCTGATCACTAAGACCAGCGCTGCTGTAGATCTCTGAGGGGATGGTGTAGCAGCTAGATGTCGGGTCCCCTACAGGTGGGACTCTTCCCTCAGGGTCTATAGTGATGATGATGTCGTGAAGGTATGCAGTTAAATGACACAGTCTCACACATTAAAGCTTCTTTCCATACCTTTTACTTTCCAAGATGATAAGGCAGGTCCCGGGAAGCTGTTGGGGTGGATGGAGGATGCGTTTCAAGGTAACGGCTGAGCAGGTTAGAGGCCTCCTTAACTTTCAATGTAATGAGTCCAACTTGCATGAAGCTAAGTTCACTCTAAAACTCCAGCTAATTCTGTAGCTGTACTGCCCGGTCAGTATAGTGGTCGGAGCCTCCTCAGGGTGGAATTAAGACCTTGCTTTTGTCCTGCAGAACTCAAAAGCCTTATCTCCTGACTCCTGTTACGTACTGACAAAAGGGCTGGTTCCTGTGACTTGAAGTCCAGCGAACCTCTGGTTATTCTATCACTACGCTTGAAGCTGTAGCAACACTTCGGTCCCCAGTGACCGGTGACTAATGCAGGATAGTTCAATCCTTAAGGCACTTCTATAATTCCTTTCCACTGCGCCCTTCGCCCTGCTTGCGCTCTTAACATAAGCACTGACTAGACTAGGATAATATTCAGTCATCCGTACTAGCCTCCACTTCTGTACCGTCTCCCTGTGTTGACAGGAGATCTCGACTCTCCAACAGGCACCAGTCCTCACTCCCTGCACGCTCACAGGACCGACTTTCAGACCGCACTGTGCTACAGGACACTCCCCTATACACCCCTGCTGGGTGTGTCCGAATTGTATATGAGTCATGTCGAGCCCTTAACCGTTACCTCTCCACTCATCCTCCCGGATCAATGTGTACCCTACATACCAGGGCTACACATTCCCCCTTGGTAAAATACAGCACTCCCGGGCTGTGAAATAGACAAAGAAAGAATTTTTGTTTTGCATTAAACATTTAACATCAAACTCTTCCCAGCAGGGAGGTGAGAAATTCTTAAACGTTGCATTGTATACAATGGTCATTAGTAAAATACAAAAGTAGTAAGACATTTTCATATAAATACACATAGTATTCTTGTGAAGGACCCGCACCAAACCTTCAACGTGGGTCCTGGGTGGGCTGCAGGACATCTGGCTGCAGACCTCTCTCAGTGCCACACCACACGGGTTTTACGTTCAGAGGTAGACGTTGTGCTGTGGTTTTATTGTAAAACCAAGATAGGGCACAAAGTGCAACTATATACAATATCAGTTCTGGGGCTGACATAGTCCACAGCCTCGAAGTCCTTTATTACACATATTTAGTAATGCACAATACCATAACAATACTTTGTACAATATTCACATATGGTAAACTTTTTCTGGGTTAAAATACATTATTTTGCTAGAATTACTGTTGATATCGAATAGGTATCTTCCCTTTCGTGGTTCGCTCTGATCTACGTGGAGTAGTTTCAGGTATATTGGTCTGTGATCTACCTGCTCTGCGTAACGGCAAACTATAGAACTGTCTCAATCTTTCCATGGATCTGGCAAGCGTACTGATGGCTGGGCGGTGTGAGTCAGCTTCACCAGGGGATCCATAGCATGGGCCGCTGCTTCTGATGGTCCTTCTTGAGATTCTGTAGGCTGGGGTGTTGCTGGAATAGGTAACTCCTGAACTGGCCCAACTGGCACCATGGGCACAACTGGATGTAGAACTTCCTCTTGTGGCTGATAAAACTGCAACACCGGAATGATTACAGCATCTCCCAGTCTGGGCCAATCCGCAGGGAAATCTCCCAGATCCGTGTGTATGACCTCTTCTTTTCTTTCTTCTCGATTGACGACAGGGTTCTCTTCACGAAGCTTTAAGGGTTCTGGACACAATTTCAAATGGTCTCTGGACACAGTGGATATTGTTCTTCCTCCGTCCTTACTGATGATACAAACTTTTCTGTTGTCATATTTGGAATCTTGTACGACATAGGGCTCTTGTTCCCACTGGTTGTCCAATTTGTGCATCTTTCTTTTTCTTTTCAATACCACTTCTCCAGGCATCAAAGGCTTCGCGGGAGCATTCTTGTTGTAAATATTCTCCTGCTTTTCCGTGCTTTATTAAGACTTCCTTCTACGCAGGCTTGCACTCTTCTGTATTGCTCTTGCCGATTTGTATCCCAATCTTCAACAGTGTCATCTGCCTCTGGTTCCACCACACCAAGTTCCAAGTCCATTGGCAGTCTTCCAGGCCTTGCTCTCATAAGGTAAGCTGGTGTGCAGTTGGCAGAACTCACTGGTATGTGGTTGTACAAGTCAACCAGGTCAGGTAACAATTCTGGCCACCGATTTCTTTCTTCCAGCGGTATGGACTTTAGCAAGTCAACGACAATGTGGTTCATTTTCTCGCAAAGGCCGTTGGTTTGAGGATGATATGGTGTTGTTCTAATTTTCTTACACCCATACAAGTGACAGAATTCCTTGAATAGGTCAGCCTCGAAAGCAGGTCCTTGATCAGTTAATACTTGCTCCGGATACCCATGCGGTCTGCAGAAGCTTGCTTGAAAGGTTCTTGCTGCCGTCACTGCTGTCTGATCCTTAACTGGAACAACCACCAGAAATCTAGAGTAATGGTCCACCATGGTCAAGGCGTATGAGTATCCAGATCTACTTGGCGACAATTTGACGTGGTCCAAGGCCACGATCTCCAAGGGACGAGTCGTCCGGATAGGCTGCAGGGGTGCCTTCTGACTACCGTAGTCCTTTCTTCTGAGACCACAGGGTCCACAGTTCCGACACCACCTCTCGATGGAGCTGCGCATCCCTACCCAGTAGAACCGGCACCTCAACAGGGTCTCCAGCTTTCTCCAGCCAAAGTGTCCTGCTTGATCGTGGTATGCTTCCAACACCATTTGGACGTCTGCCTTAGGGACCACTATCTGCCATACCATCTCATGGGTCCTGGGGTTGACGTATCTCCTGCACAACTTCTCACGGTATAGGAACAACCGGCTTCTCTCGTTCCACAGGAGCTTTGCTGACATAGGTGCATCTTTTTCCAAGGAGGAACCTTCCTGTCTTAACAACTCCTTGATACGGCTGACCACTGGATCGCTGTCCTGAGTCTCTTTCCAGCTGTGATGTGGTAAGGGATTTAATGTTGCGCCATACTGCTTTCTGTAGACTTGCTGCTCATAGATTATCCCATTTCGATGGAACGCAGGTAGCTCAATTTCTTCCAGGTCTTCTGATTCTTCTTCCGTGTCAGATTCATGCGGCATTCGGGACAATGCGTCGGCATTAGCATTCTTTCGGCCTGCCCGGTACTTGATGGTAAACTGGTAATTCGACAATCGAGCCATCCAACGCTGCTCCATGGCTCCCAGCTTGGCTGTTTCCAGGTGCGTTAAGGGGTTGTTGTCTGTAAACGCAGTGAACTGGTTGGAGGCCAGATAGTGCTTAAATCTCTCGGTAATGGCCCAGACCAGTGCCAGGAACTCCAGCTTGAAGCTGCTATAATTTTCCGGGTTCCTCTCAGTTGGCCTGAGTTTTCTGCTGGCATACGCGATGACTTTTTCTTGGCCATTCTGCTTCTGACTGAGAACTGCTCCCAAACCTTCATTACTGGCGTCGGTGTACAGCAGGAACGGTTGGCTGTAATCAGGATAAGCCAATATTTCATCACCTGTAAGGATCTCTTTCATCTTTTGGAATGCTTCAGCCTGTTCCTTACCCCAATTAAAGGGAGGGTTTCTGCTCTTTAGGGATTGTCCTACTAGGAGGTCCTGTAGAGGGGCTGCCTTCTTCGTGTAATCTTTCACGAACTTCTGTAGTAACCCGTTAGTCCCAGGAACTGTCGCACTTCCTTGAGGTTCTTCGGCTCCGGCCACTTCTGGATGGCAGTGACTTTCTCTGGGTCCGGAGCTACTCCTTCCGAACTGACGATGTGCCCCAAGTATTGTACCTTCTGTTTGAGTACAGTCATGGCCAAAAGTTTTGAGAATGACACAAATATTAATTTTTACAAAGTCTACTGCTTCACTTTTTCTAATGGCAATTTGCATATACTCCAGAATGTTATAAAGAGTGATCAGCTTAACAGCAATTACTTGCAAAGTCAACATTTGGCTAGAAAATGAACTTTATCCCCAAAACACATTTCAACATCATTGCAGCCCTGCCTTAAAAGGACCAGCTAACCTCTTTTCAGTGATTGCTCCATTAACACAGGTGTGGGTGTTGATGAGGACATGGCTGGAGATCAATCTGTCATGATTAAGTAAGAATGACGCCACTGGACACTTTAAAAGGAGGCTGGTACTTGGCATCATTGTTTCTCTTCTGTTAACCATGGTTATCTCTAAAGAAACACGTGCAGTCATCATTGCAATGCACATAAATGGCCTAACAGGGAAGAGTATCGCAGCTAGAAAGATTGCACCTCAGTCAACAATCTATCGCATCATCAAGAACTTCAAGGAGAGAGGTTCCATTGTTGCCAAAAAGGCTCCAGGGCGCCGAAGAAAGATCAGCAAGCGCCAGGACCATCTCTTAAAAGTGTTTCAGCTGCGGGATCGGGCTACCAGCAGTGCAGAGCTTGCTCAGGAATGGCAGCAGGCAGGTGTGAGTGCATCTGCACGCACTGTGAGGCAGAGACTCTTGGAGCAAGGCCTGGTCTCAAGGAGGGCAGCAAAGAAGCCACTTCTCTCCAGAAAAAACATCATGGACAGACTGATATTCTGCAAAAGGTACAGGCAGTGGACTGCTGAGGACTGGGGTAAAGTTATTTTCTCTGATGAATCCCCTTTTCGATTGTTTGGGACATCAGGAAAACGCCTCATTCGGAGAAGACAAGGTGAGCGCTACTGTGTAGCCCTGGTGTTAGGCACACGCAGTACCCTGGAGAGTGTGTGCGAGACAGCAGTTTAATGCTAAATATTCATTCACTCAACATATACTAGACACACCCTTAGGGTAGTGTAGTTTACTCTTGAGGGAGTGGTCAAGGTGTATGTGTTGGAGTGATTTAGTCAGTTCAGTTCTGGACTTCAGAGAGAGAAGACGTCTGGAGGGAGGAAGCAGTCCAGATTGCTCTATCATCAGTTCGGAAAGTGGAGTCTAGTACAGGTGGTTTAATTCACCTCAGCCTAGTCAGAGCTGTACCTCATCAGAATACACTGGAAGGGAAGAAGAAGTTTAGTGCAGAAAGTCTTCAGTATCCTGTCTAAAGGACGGTATAAGGTTCAGAGACGTGCCTGCCTATTGATAACTGAGCATCTGTAACTAACTTTGAAGTGAAGGAAAAGAAAGAAGTGACTGCTCGACCCTTGGCTAGTGTGAGTGCTTATGTTACCAGCGTGGACAAGGCGAAAGGCACAGTGGTTTATTGGAATAGTGCTTACGGATTGAAGAAGTCCTGCACATTGCTACCGGTCACTGGGGCCCGAAGGATCACTATTGTTACAAGCATAGTGGTAAGAAAACCAGGAATTTACGGACCTTAGGTCGCGGCAAACAAGCCCCATATAGTCAGTACGTAACTGGGGTCAGGATAAGCCAATATTTCATCACCTGTAAGGATCTCTTTCATCTTTTGGAATGCTTCAGCCTGTTCCTTACCCCAATTAAAGGGAGGGTTTCTGCTCTTTAGGGATTGTCCTACTAGGAGGTCCTGTAGAGGGGCTGCCTTCTTCGTGTAATCTTTCACGAACCTTCTGTAGTAACCCGTTAGTCCCGGGAAAACTGTCGCACTTCCTTGAGGTTCTTCGGCTCCGGCCACTTCTGGATGGCAGTGACTTTCTCTGGGTCCGGAGCTACTCCTTCCAAAACTGACGATGTGCCCCAAGTATTGTACCTTCTGTTTGAGTACAGTCATGGCCAAAAGTTTTGAGAATGACACAAATATTAATTTTTACAAAGTCTACTGCTTCACTTTTTCTAATGGCAATTTGCATATACTCCAGAATGTTATAAAGAGTGATCAGCTTAACAGCAATTACTTGCAAAGTCAACATTTGGCTAGAAAATGAACTTTATCCCCAAAACACATTTCAACATCATTGCAGCCCTGCCTTAAAAGGACCAGCTAACCTCTTTTCAGTGATTGCTCCATTAACACAGGTGTGGGTGTTGATGAGGACATGGCTGGAGATCAATCTGTCATGATTAAGTAAGAATGACGCCACTGGACACTTTAAAAGGAGGCTGGTACTTGGCATCATTGTTTCTCTTCTGTTAACCATGGTTATCTCTAAAGAAACACGTGCAGTCATCATTGCAATGCACATAAATGGCCTAACAGGAAGAGTATCGCAGCTAGAAAGATTGCACCTCAGTCAACAATCTATCGCATCATCAAGAACTTCAAGGAGAGAGGTTCCATTGTTGCCAAAAAGGCTCCAGGGCGCCGAAGAAAGATCAGCAAGCGCCAGGACCATCTCTTAAAAGTGTTTCAGCTGCGGGATCGGGCTACCAGCAGTGCAGAGCTTGCTCAGGAATGGCAGCAGGCAGGTGTGAGTGCATCTGCACGCACTGTGAGGCAGAGACTCTTGGAGCAAGGCCTGGTCTCAAGGAGGGCAGCAAAGAAGCCACTTCTCTCAGAAAAAACATCATGGACAGACTGATATTCTGCAAAAGGTACAGGCAGTGGACTGCTGAGGACTGGGGTAAAGTTATTTTCTCTGATGAATCCCCTTTTCGATTGTTTGGGACATCAGGAAAACGCCTCATTCGGAGAAGACAAGGTGAGCGCTACTGTGTAGCCCTGGTGTTAGGCACACGCAGTACCCTGGAGAGTGTTGTGGCGAGACAGCAGTTTAATGCTAAATATTCATTCACTCAACATATACTAGACACAACCCTTAGGGTAGTGTAGTTTACTCTTGAGGGAGTGGTCAAGGTGTATGTGTTGGAGTGATTTAGTCAGTTCAGTTCTGGACTTCAGAGAGAGAAGACGTCTGGAGGGAGGAAGCAGTCCAGATTGCTCTATCATCAGTTCGGAAAGTGGAGTCTAGTACAGGTGGTTTAATTCACCTCAGCCTAGTCAGAGCTGTACCTCATCAGAATACACTGGAAGGGAAGAAGAAGTTTAGTGCAGAAAGTCTTCAGTATCCTGTCTAAAGGACGGTATAAGGTTCAGAGACGTGCTCCTGCCTATTGATAACTGAGCATCTGTAACTAACTTTGAAGTGAAGGAAAAGAAAGAAGTGACTGCTCGACCCTTGGCTAGTGTGAGTGCTTATGTTACCAGCGTGGACAAGGCGAAAGGCACAGTGGTTTATTGGAATAGTGCTTACGGATTGAAGAAGTCCTGCACATTGCTACCGGTCACTGGGGACCGAAGGATCACTATTGTTACAAGCATAGTGGTAAGAAAACCAGGAATTTACCGGACCTTAGGTCGCGGCAAACAAGCCCCATATAGTCAGTACGTAACTGGGGTCAGGGGAGTGAAGACTTTGAGTCAGTGCACGATAAGATAAGAATTCAGCTCCCTCGCAGGAAGGCTCCTAACACAAGCTGACTGGGCGGTACAGCTATAGATTAGCTGGAGATATTGAGGGAACTACGCTTCAGGCTGGTTGTACTCATTGTGTGGAAAGTAAAGGAGGCCCCTAACTTGTCCAGCTGCTGTCTCAAGATACACTCTCCTTGGATCAGCCTCCCTGGGACCTGCCTTACCATCTTGCAAGTAAAGGTATGGAAAGACGCTGACCGTGTGAGACTGAGTTATTATTGCATGCCTGCACAATCCCTACCTAACTACCGACCTGAGGGAAGAGTCCCACCTGTAGGGGACCTGACATCTAGCTGATCACCATCCCCTCAGAGATCTACAGCAGCGCTGGTACAAATTACCAGAAGACTACAGGTGGCGTCACGAACTGTATATAAATCTATCCCTGTAAATATTCCCCAACATACGCCAGACCGCCAGGGCCACAGACCGAGCCACAGCTACCTGTGACAAATCCCATAGACTTCTACGGGTTCGGCTCTGAGTACCCCATTGCCCTGGTAACCCACAATTGTGGTGGCGGGTCGACACACTACCACCAGTCTTGTCTCATGCCAACTGTTAAGCATCCTGAAACCATTCATGTGTGGAGTTGCTTCTCAGCCAAGGGAATCGGCTCTCTCACAGTCTTGCCTAAAAACACAGCCATGAATAAAGAATAGTACCAGAATGTCCTCCAAGAGCAACTTCTCCCAACCCTCCAAGAGCAGTTTGGCGATCAACAATGCCTTTTCCAGCATGATGGAGCACCTTGCCATAAAGCAAAGGTGATAACTAAATGGCTCAGGGAAAAAACATAGAGATTTTGGGTCCATGGCCTGGAAACTCCCCAGATCTTAATCCCATTGAGAACTTGTGGTCAATCATCAAGAGACGGGTGGACAAACAAAACCTAAAAATTCTGACAAAATGAAAGCATTGATTGTGCAAGAATGGACTGCTATCATCAGGATTTGGTCCAGAAGTTGATTGAGAGCATGCCAGGAAGAATTGCAGAGGTCCTGAAGAAGAAGGGTCAACACTGCAAATATTGACTTGCTGCATTAACTCATTCTAACTGTCAGTATAAGCTTTTGTTACTCATATGTTTGCAATTATTATATTTCTGTCTGTGATAAAAAAATCTGTCAAACACACATAAAAACCAGAGGGCAGCAGATCATGTG
>JARQOD010012472.1:0-19469 GCA_033576555.1 Oophaga sylvatica | reverse complement strand
GTGGGGGCCTTCGGGTCCCCCCCGGGGGGCTTTTGCCCTCTTATTTTAGTTAAAGCCACTTAGTTTTCCCCCATTTGTTTTTTCCATTTTTTTCAGTGGCTGCTTTTTTGTTTTTTTTAAACCAGAGAACTAAAAAAAGGGGGTAAAGGCGTGTGATCTCGGTTTTTTTTAAAATTAAAGTAAAGGGGTGTTTTTTCCGGGTTTTTTTTGGGATTGAAAAAAATTTCCCCTTTCCACCTTTTTTCTATTTAGAATTTTGGGCCCCCCAACATTTGTCAAAACAAATTTTCTGTCTGTGTCAGAAATTTTTTCTTGCCCCTAACCACCATTACATTTTTGGGGGGTTTTTCTATTTTTTTTGGGGAAATCTGCTCCGGGGCAGATAGCTTTTCCCTCTTTTTTATCTTTAGGTATAGTTAGTTTCTCAGGCGTGACGGGGCCCTTCAAAGGACCAACGAAGGAACCCCTCCCACGGCGCCTCTATTTGGGGGGTTTTTTAGTCGGGAAAAATTGCAATCTCAAGTTTCCAACTGCTCTGGGGGGAAAATTCCCTTTTTTTCCTGCATCCTCACTACCAAATCATAAGGGGGCCCCCGCAAGGCCTCAAACAATTTCACCGCAAATTTTTTAGTTTCACGCAAACTTTTGTCAATTTGAATGGGCTAATGGCATAGAGTCATTGAGACAAGAGGGCCCCAGGGAACCCCCCAAACCTCCTTTTCCCCGTCCCCTTCCCCCCCCAAAAAAGCTCCCAGGCCCCACCATTCCCAAAGAAGGGACGCCCATTTGGGAAATTTTCGAAAAAACCCGTTCAGCGGCTTTTTGACCCTAAATTCAATGCCAACAAGGTTTTTTTTCCCCCACCTTGATCAGTAACTTTTGGTTTAAATCGTACAAAAAACCCCATAGCCTGAAAAAACACATCAACATCTTAAAAAAACAGGATCCCGGGGGGTTCGGGGAAAAAAGGGCCCCAATCCTGGGGTCTCCGCGCAACAGGGAGATGAAAAATTTAAAACCTGCGCGCTGCTTTCCCCCCCCTGAGGACTTAGGCTTCAAGGCAAAAAACAACTTACAGTTTTTTTTAAAAAAACAAAAATTTAAGGGCCCAACCCCCCAAAAAAAAAATCCGGCAGAGGGGGTCCAAAGGTTTCCCCAACAGGCAACCCAGCAAGAAAGCAATACTCCGAACTTTAGCAGCAACTGCTCCACAAAGATCGGAAAAAATGCTTACTTCTGTTTTGGGGGAAAAAAATTTCCCCCCAAGCCCCCAGAGAAAAAAAGGGAAAAAATGTAACAAAAAAAAAAAAAATTCTGACAACTCTGACAACTTTTTTTTTCTTTACTATTTTTTCCCTTCTGTTGAGTAGCATAGAATTTCAGTATGGCCGGTGATTCTGTTATGTTTTGGTAGCTGAGGAGGGCAGGAGCCAAAAAAACGCGAAGTCAGCTAAACACCAGAGAGGTTGGGAACTAATAGGTTGCAGACCCCTAAACTAACCGCACAACTAGAAGCAGCCGTGGGACGTTCCTACGGTGCCCTAGACGCCTCGTCACAGCCAGAGAGATTAGCTACCCCTGAAGATGGAAAGAGGAAAGCTAACTGCCCCGGAGTAGAGCCCAAAAGAATAGGAAGCACCCAAACATATAATGGCTGTTAGACAAGATGAAAACACGAACACAGACAGAAAATAGAATGAGCAAACGCTGGGGCCTAAAACTGTCTAGATAGGACAGCACAGGAGAGAATATTGTCTGCAACCCAGAAAAACCCTAGGAAAAACTCCAACACTTCTGAATCCAAAAATGCTGAGACCACACAAGAACTGAGCAAGTGAACAAATACAAAAAGAGAACAGAGACCTGCACAAGCCCCCCCAAAGGGGACCCGGCTGAACTCAAAAAGCAAGGCAGCAAAAACATGGAAAATCAAACCACAGAAAAAAACAGAAAGTAACTTATCTGAATGATAGCAGGAGACAACAGAAAGCAAGCTGAATTCCAACCAAGACCAGGAAGTAACAAGTGATCACCAGCGGGGATCATGGGAGGTCAGCTCACTTATATCAGGCCAGTCCATCCCACCTGATAACCATTCATCAATTGCAGGTGGTGGACTTTTGCTGTTCAACATAGGTTCAATACCCTCAGCAACCACAAGAGGGAGCCTCAGCTCCGAAGTCATCTCCAGCACATTCACAACAGGTGGAGTGATGGTGGTAGTGAGGGGAGATGATGGAGGTGCGGTGGAGTGATGGTTGTAGTGAGGAGACATGATGGAGGTGGGGTGGAGTGATGGTAGTGAGGGGACATGATGGAGGTGGGATGGAATAATGGTGGTAGTGAGGGGACATGATGGAGGTGGTGTGGAGTGATGGTTGTAGTGAGGAGGCATGATGGAGGTGGGGTGGAGTGATGGTGGGAGTGAGGGGACATGATGGAGGTGGGGTGGAGTGATGGTGGGAGTGATGGGACATGACGGAGGTGCGGAGGAGTGATGGTGGGAGTGAGGGGACATGAAGGAGGTGGGGTGGAGTGATGGTTGTAGTAAGGTATATGATGGAGGTGGGGTGGAGTGACGGTGGGAGTGGGGACATGATGGAGGTGGGGTGGAGTGATGGTGGTAGTGAGGAGACATGATGGAGGTGGGGTGGAGTGATGGTGGTAGTGAGGGGAGATGATGGAGGGGCGGTGGAGTGATGGTTGTAGTGAGGAGACATGATGGAGGTGGGGTGGAGTGATGGTAGTGAGGGGACACGATAGAGGTGGGGTGGAGTGATGGTGGTAGTGAGGGGACATGATGGAGATGGGGTGGAGTGATGGTTGCAGTGGGGAGACATGATGGAGGTGGGGTGGAGTGATGGTAGTGAGGGGACATGATGGAGGTGGGGTGGAGTGATGGCAGTGAGGGGACATGATGGAGGTGAGGTGGAGTGATGGTAGTGAGGCGACATGATGGAGGTGGGGTGGAGTGATGGTGGTAGTGAGGGGACATGATTGAGGTGGAGTGGAGTGATGGTGGTAGTGATAAGACATGATGGGGGTGGAGTGATGGTAGTGAGGGGACATGATGGTGGTGGGGTGGAGTTATGGTGGTATTGAGGGGACATGATGGAGGTGGAGTGATGGTGGGAGTGAGGGGACATGATGGAGGTGGGGTGGAGTGATGGTGGTAGTGAGGGGACATGATTGAGGTGGAGTGGAGTGATGGTGGTAGTGATGAGACATGATGGAGGTGGGGTGGAGTGATGGTAGTGAGGGGACATGATGGTGGTGGGGTGGAGTTATGGTGGTAGTGAGGGGACATGATGGAGGTGGGGTGGAGTGATGATTGTAGTGAGGAGACATGATGGTGGTGGGGTGGCGTGATGGTTGTAGTGAGGAGACATGATGGAGGTGGGGTGTAGTGATGGTTGTAGTGAGGAGACATGATGGAGGTGGGGTGGAGTGATGGTAGTGAGGGGACATGATGGAGGTGGGGTGGAGTGATGGCAGTGAGGGGACATGATGGAGGTGAGGTGGAGTGATGGTAGTGAGGCGACATGATGGAGGTGGGGTGGAGTGATGGTGGTAGTGAGGGGACATGATTGAGGTGGAGTGGAGTGATGGTGGTAGTGATAAGACATGATGGGGGTGGAGTGATGGTAGTGAGGGGACATGATGGTGGTGGGGTGGAGTTATGGTGGTATTGAGGGGACATGATGGAGGTGGAGTGATGGTGGGAGTGAGGGGACATGATGGAGGTGGGGTGGAGTGATGGTGGTAGTGAGGGGACATGATTGAGGTGGAGTGGAGTGATGGTGGTAGTGATGAGACATGATGGAGGTGGGGTGGAGTGATGGTAGTGAGGGGACATGATGGTGGTGGGGTGGAGTTATGGTGGTAGTGAGGGGACATGATGGAGGTGGGGTGGAGTGATGGTTGTAGTGAGGAGACATGATGGTGGTGGGGTGGAGTGATGGTTGTAGTGAGGAGACATGATGGAGGTGGGGTGTAGTGATGGTTGTAGTGAGGAGACATGATGGAGGTGGGGTGGAGTGATGGTAGTGAGGGGACATGATGGAGGTGGGGTGGAGTGATGGCAGTGAGGGGACATGATGGAGGTGAGGTGGAGTGATGGTAGTGAGGCGACATGATGGAGGTGGGGTGGAGTGATGGTGGTAGTGAGTGGACATGATGGAGGTGGGGTGGAGTGATGGTAGTGAGGGGACATGGTGGAGGTGGGGTGGAGTGATGGTAGTGAGGGGACATGATGGAGGTGTGGTGTAGTGATGGTTGTTGTCAGGAGACATGATGGAGGTGGGGTGGAGTGATGGTAGTTAGGGGACATGATGGAGGTGGGGTGGAGTGATGGTAGTGAGGGGACATGATGGAGGTGTGGTGTAGTGATGGTTGTTCAGGAGACATGATGGAGGTGGGGTGGAGTGATGGTAGTTAGGGGACATGATGTAGGTGGGGTGGAGTGATGGTAGTGAGGGGACGTGATGGAGGTGGGGTGGAGTGATGGTGGTATTGAGGGGACATGATGGAGGTGGGTGGAGTGATGGTGGTAATGAGGGGACATGAGGGAGGTGTGGAGTGATGATGGTAGTGAGGGGACATGATGGAAATGGGGTGGAGTGATGGTTGTAGTGGGGAGACATGATGGTGGTGTGGAGTGATGGTAGTGAGGGGACATGAGGGAGGTGTGGTGGAGTGATGTTGGTAGTGAGGGAATATGATGGAGGTGGGGTTTAGTGATGGTAGTGAGGGTAGTGAGGAAACATGATGGAGGTGGAGTGATGGTAGTGAGGGGACTTGATGGAGGTGGGTGGAGTGATGGTGATAGTGAGGAGACATAATGGAGTTGGGGTGGTGTGATCGTGGTAGTGAGGGGACAAGATGGTGGTGTTGTGGAGTGATGGTGGTAGTGAGGGGACATGATGGAGGTGGGGTGGAGTAATGGTGGTTGTCACGATAATATACATATGCTGTACTGTTTTCTTTATCGTCATGGTTGTAGTGAGGAGGCATGATGGAGGTGGGGTGGAGTGATGGTGGGAGTGATGGGACATGACGGAGGTGCGGAGGAGTGATGGTGCGAGTGAGGGGACATGAAGGAGGTGGGGTGGAGTGATGGTTGTAGTACGGTATATGATGGAGGTGGGGTGGAGTGACGGTGGGAGTGGGGACATGATGGAGGTGGGGTGGAGTGATGGTGGTAGTGAGGAGACATGATGGAGGTGGGGTGGAGTGATGGTGGTAGTGAGGGGAGATGATGGAGGGGCGGTGGAGTGATGGTTGTAGTGAGGAGACATGATGGAGGTGGGGTGGAGTGATGGTAGTGAGGGGACACGATAGAGGTGGGGTGGAGTGATGGTGGTAGTGAGGGGACATGATGGAGATGGGGTGGAGTGATGGTTGCAGTGGGGAGACATGATGGAGGTGGGGTGAAGTGATGGTGGGAGTGAGGGGACATGATGGAGGTGGGGTGGAGTGATGGTGGTATTGAGGGGACATGATGGAGGTGGAGTGATGGTGGGAGTGAGGCGACATGATGGAGGTGGGGTGGAGTGATGGTGGTAGTGAGGGGACATGATTGAGGTGGAGTGGAGTGATGGTGGTAGTGATAAGACATGATGGGGGTGGAGTGATGGTAGTGAGGGGACATGATGGTGGTGGGGTGGAGTTATGGTGGTATTGAGGGGACATGATGGAGGTGGAGTGATGGTGGGAGTGAGGGGACATGATGGAGGTGGGGTGGAGTGATGGTGGTAGTGAGGGGACATGATTGAGGTGGAGTGGAGTGATGGTGGTAGTGATGAGACATGATGGAGGTGGGGTGGAGTGATGGTAGTGAGGGGACATGATGGTGGTGGGGTGGAGTTATGGTGGTAGTGAGGGGACATGATGGAGGTGGGGTGGAGTGATGGTTGTAGTGAGGAGACATGATGGTGGTGGGGTGGAGTGATGGTTGTAGTGAGGAGACATGATGGAGGTGGGGTGTAGTGATGGTTGTAGTGAGGAGACATGATGGAGGTGGGGTGGAGTGATGGTAGTGAGGGGACATGATGGAGGTGGGGTGGAGTGATGGCAGTGAGGGGACATGATGGAGGTGAGGTGGAGTGATGGTAGTGAGGCGACATGATGGAGGTGGGGTGGAGTGATGGTGGTAGTGAGTGGACATGATGGAGGTGGGGTGGAGTGATGGTAGTGAGGGGACATGGTGGAGGTGGGGTGGAGTGATGGTAGTGAGGGGACATGATGGAGGTGTGGTGTAGTGATGGTTGTTGTCAGGAGACATGATGGAGGTGGGGTGGAGTGATGGTAGTTAGGGGACATGATGGAGGTGGGGTGGAGTGATGGTAGTGAGGGGACATGATGGAGGTGTGGTGTAGTGATGGTTGTTGTCAGGAGACATGATGGAGGTGGGGTGGAGTGATGGTAGTTAGGGGACATGATGTAGGTGGGGTGGAGTGATGGTAGTGAGGGGACGTGATGGAGGTGGGGTGGAGTGATGGTGGTATTGAGGGGACATGATGGAGGTGGGTGGAGTGATGGTGGTAATGAGGGGACATGAGGGAGGTGTGGAGTGATGATGGTAGTGAGGGGACATGATGGAAATGGGGTGGAGTGATGGTTGTAGTGGGGAGACATGATGGTGGTGTGGAGTGATGGTAGTGAGGGGACATGAGGGAGGTGTGGTGGAGTGATGTTGGTAGTGAGGGAATATGATGGAGGTGGGGTTTAGTGATGGTAGTGAGGAAACATGATGGAGGTGGAGTGATGGTAGTGAGGGGACTTGATGGAGGTGGGTGGAGTGATGGTGATAGTGAGGAGACATAATGGAGTTGGGGTGGTGTGATCGTGGTAGTGAGGGGACAAGATGGTGGTGTTGTGGAGTGATGGTGGTAGTGAGGGGACATGATGGAGGTGGGGTGGAGTAATGGTGGTTGTCACGATAATATACATATGCTGTACTGTTTTCTTTATCGTCACACATTTCTCGAACCATTCCTGGCTTCACTGACATTCTCCGCAGACACGCTGTGGGCTTTTTGACCCCCCTTCCCAGCTCCTCACTACACACTCTGTATAACGTGATATTAGTTTGCTAGCAGCCCCCCCCACTGAGTAGTTTATGGCCCCAAGCTGGCTGAAGGCAGTTGGGGAAACGTGCTCTTTTGTTCATGTAAAAACTTAATATTAGGGCAATTCTTGACCCCAGTTGGTGTTATAGATATGAAACTTACATATTTGGAATGTCCACCGAGAGATCTGTAACCCAGGACCCAGAACCATCAGATTCCAAGGGATGGATTTCTCCGTAAGCAGGTCATGTAGCCACTTTTTGCTTATACTTACATGAACCCCCATGTCATGCTGAGCATAATGATAATTCTGTCTTTCTTCTACGAGGTTCACCCTAAGAGATATGGGTAATAGAGTATTTCATAACTGTTCAGAAAGGGGAGTTCCCCAACCACCCAGTGGGGTCAGCCCAGGGTATGTCCCTTAGTTTAGGGACCAACTATAAAACATGGACAGCCATTTTGCAGAGTATTCAGTTCTTGGAGGACAGCATATACCATCCTGCTGTGGACTGAATCCTGGTCCTTGGGACCCCCTCCCCCCACCTCATGGCTAACCAGTGTCTCTGAGATACTATGTGTTCTTTCATCTTTCACCCTTCTTATTTCATAATTGCTTTGTACATATTGTAATTTTCTCCTTTTAAATATCTTGTATACTTTTGTAAACACTGCATACTTTTTGGAGTAAAATATAAAATTACTAGCTTAGTTTCTCCTTGCTCTATAACGTGCTTTAACTTCTCCTGGGGCTAAATTAACGCTACTGTTTGGGTCGGCCCCTGACCCGATATTAATTAAGCACAATAAAAGGGCGCTGGTGGCAGCGAACTGTATAGGTGTCCTGGCTGGTGACTACGTATCCTAGGTGCAGTTCCCTGACTGACCTGAGGGTAAGGGGGGCGCCAGAGAGCTGCAAGTTCCCAAATCGGAACTGGAAAGTGGGATCATAAATTCCCCTGAAAATGGAACTGAGGGCAACCAAACACCCCCAGTTTGTGACATATTGGTGGCAGCGGTGGGATCATAAACCGTATCCCCCTTGCCGTTTCTCACATATTGGTGGCAGAGCGGTGGGATAATAGAGCATTAGTGATCTGTTTTGAGCAATCATTCCTCTCACTAAAAACTTGCACGGTTCTTGCGAGGACCCTGCACAAAAAGTGTTGGAGAATGAACTCAGTGTTTATTAGTCCTCAGACAATAGTGTGTATAGCAATTACCCCTCCCCTTCTCTCCGTTCTTCTGTCCTATCCTTTCTTTGGCAAATATGGTTAAGCTGGGAGCAGACTATTATAGGACTTATTGCCCTATACACGTCAAAGCAGAGTGACCCCACGGGCTAAAACAAAGACCAAATGGTCGCGGAATTGGTGCAGTGGGGAAATTCAGGACCGTGCCCAGAGACCAGTGGAAGCTGGGACCAGCCAAAGCGTGGACGTTACTGAACTAGAGGTCCAAGTGATGCAGGCTGACCCTACTTGCAACCAGGGTAGTGTGGACCCCTACCTGCAGAAGGCCTTGGAGGAACTCCCCGGAGAAGAGATGGAGAGGCGTCTGCAGCTGATCCAGCAATACCAAGAGAGACAGTACCAGTTGGAGTTAGCCCGAATCCAGGGGAAGAGGTCTTCCCAGCCCAACAGCGCTCAGATTCCTAAACACCGGCCAGAGTACTTTCCCGTGATGGAAAAGGACGGGGACTTGGACACTTTTCTGCAGGCCTTTGAGAAAGCTTACAGACAGTACCAGCTGTCTGGGGACCAATGGGCCCGATATCTAACCCCAGGGCTCAAGGGAAAGCTCTGGAGGCGTTTGCTTCTCTCCTACCAGGCCAAGATGGTGACTATAAGGCCATCAAGCAGGCCCTGATAAAGAAGTACCAGCTTACTCCTGAGGTTTACCGTAGAAAGTTCCGGAACCTCCAACTTGGCCCACACAACAGTTACAGCGATGTGGTGCATGGACTCAGGACCCACTTTGACCAGTGGATCCAAGGACTGTCAGCGACCACTTTTGAGCAGCTGAGGGACCTGATGATAAAAGTCCAGTTCCTACATCTTTGCCCAGCTGAGGTGCGACAGTTCGTGATGGACCGGGAGCCAAAGGATGCAGACAAAGCAGCGCAGATCGCCGACACCTATGTGGCCAACTGGAAACCGGAGGTGCGGAAGCCAGTCACCTCCAGCTGGAGAGGGGGTAAGCCTGCAACCAACCCCAGTGCCCCTACCAGCCGACACACTGGAGGCCCTGTCCCATTAGCCAACGCCAGGCCAACATCAGACCCTCGCCAGTGTTTCTCCTGTAAACGGACTGGACATATCAGCGCCACCTGTCCGGAGAAACAGAAGAACCCCCCAGCCAAGACCTCTAGGCCCAACCCATCCGTTCTTTTGGTGGGTGAGGTGTTTGGGAGGGTCTATGACAATGTGCAGCAAGTCCGTGTGGAGTCTCCCTAGAGGCCTCAAGGACACCGGGGCTGAACGAACCCTCATCCGACCCGAACTGGCGGCCCCTGAAAAGTTTATTCCAGGAAAGACCCTAACGGTCACCGGGATTGGGGGCGTCCACTGCCCCTTGCCGATGGCCCGGTCTTCATTGATTGGGGTGCCGGTGTTATGGAAATTTAATTAGGATAAATCTATCCTGCAGTGTTTGCTGTTGCTGTTCCCAATCTTATATTAAATGTCTTTTCTTTGAGCGCTCAGACGAAATGAGGACTGTCCACAACGGAAGTGTCAGTATAACAGTTCGTCAAGACCAACAGTTTATTATTCATTCAAGGTTTTATACGTTTACAAAAAGGGGCTGGTTAGTCAATTAACATACAATTAAAAGCTGCTAGATTATTGGCTGTTTTAGTGTAAGTATGATAATTATGATAAAAGGGCCGACGAATCAGATTTATTGTTCTTTATCCCAGTTTTCCTACGTGACTAGTAAAGAAAATAATAGATATCTTCTGTCCTTGTTTCCTTTTTGTGTCCTTGGTAAAAAAGTCCCTATGAGCTATAGCCAGGGTGGTCTTAATCAACTGATTATAGCTAGCATCAGCTTTTGCATAGATATGCTGAGCACAGGATTTTTAGCAAGTGAGATCTATCTGACTGTAAATGCATATACAGTTAGGTCCATAAATATTTGGACAGAGACAACATTTATCTAATTTTGGTTCTAGACATTACCACAATGAATTTGAAACAAAACAGTTCAGATGCAGTTGAAGTTCAGACTTTCAGCTTTCATTTGAGGGTATCCACATTAAAATTGGATGAAAGGTTTAGGAGTTTCAGCTCCTTAACATGTGCCACCCTGTTTTTAAAGGGACCAAAAGTAATTGGACAGATGAAATAATTGTAAATAAAATGTTCATTTCTAGTACTTGGTTGAAAACCCTTTGTTAGCAATGACTGCCTGAAGTCTTGAACTCATGAACATCACCAGACGCTGTGTTTCCTTCTTTTTGATGCTCTCCAGGCCTTCACCGCGGTGGTTTTCAGTTGTTGTTTGTTTGTGGGCCTTTCTGTCTGAAGTTTAGTCTTTAACAAGTGAAATGCATGTTCAATTGGGTTGAGATCAGGTGACTGACTTGGCCATTCAAGAATATTCCACTTCTTTGCTTTAATAAACTCCTGGGTTGCTTTGGCTTTATGTTTTGGGTCATTGTCCATCTGTAGTATGAAACGACGACCAATCAGTTTGGCTGCATTTGGCTGGATCTGAGCACACAGTATGGCTCTGAATACCTCAGAATTCATTCGGCTGTTTCTGTCCTGTGTCACATCATCAATAAACACTAGTGACCCAGTGCCACTGGCAGCCATGCATGCCCAAGCCATCACACTGCTTCCGCCATGTTTTACAGATGATGTGGTATGCTTTGGATCATGAGCTGTACCACGCCTTCGCCATACTTTTCTCTTTCCATCATTCTAGTAGAGGTTGATCTTGGTTTCATCTGTCCAAAGAATGTTCTTCCAGAACTGTGCTGGCTTTTTTAGATGTTTTTTAGCAAAGTCCAGCCTAGCCTTTTGATTCTTGATTCTTATGAGTGGCTTGCACCGTGCAGTGAACCCTCTGTATTTAATTTCATGCAGTCTTCTCTTTATGGTAGATTTGGATATTGATACGCCTACCTCCTGGAGAGTGTTGTTCACTTGGTTGGCTGTTGTGAAGGGGTTTCTATTCACCATGGAGAGTATTCTGCGATCATCCACCACTGTTGTCTTCCGTGGGCGCCCAGGTCTTTTTGCATTGATGAGTTCACCAGTGCTTTCTTTCTTTCTCAGAATGTACCAAACTGTAGATTTTGCCACTCCTAAAGTTGTAGCAATTTCTCGGATGGGTTTTTCTGTTTTTTGCAGCTTAAGGATAGCTTGTTTCACCTGCATGGAGAGCTCCTTTGACCGCATGTTTCCTTCACAGCTAAACCTTCCAAATGCAAACACCACACCTCAAATCAACACCAGCCCTTTTATCTGCTTAATTGAGAATGATATAATGAAGGGATTGCCCACACCTGTCCATGAAATAGCCTTGGAGTCAATTGTCCAATTACTTTTGGTCCCTTTAAAAACAGGGTGGCACATGTTAAGGAGCTGAAACTCCTAAACCCTTCATCCAATTTTAATGTGGATACCCTCAAATGAAAGTTGAAAGTCTGAACTTCAACTGCATCTGATTTGTTTTGTTTCAAATTCATTGTGGTAATGTCTAGAACCAAAATTAGATAAATGTTGTCTCTGTCCAAATATTTATGGACCTAACTGTATATGAATAAACATTGAATACGTGGAATACATATATATTTCCATGACAGTCCCCCCTTAGATACCACTTGCCCTAAAAACCTGCTCCTGTCCCAAAGCGCTGCAACTCTTTTGTGCTGCCGATGGGCTGGCACATGTCTAACACATGCACCCCTCATCGATGCAGGCTTTTCGCAAATGGGCGGTCAGGAGATCTGTCCCAAGCAGGGGTTCATGTGTTTGCAATCATAGTCTCTTTATTTAACTGCATGTTCAGAAAAACGTGTGTATTCTTCGTCAGGTAGGTCATCTGTCTGGTCAGTCAGAGCATCCACGACATCCTTTATGGCTTAGGTGTCTCTTCTGGTACGGGAGCTTCCTTGCAATGCGATACGTGGATCCAAGCAGGCTTTCCCTCTAGTTTCACAGAGGTTGGTGTCATCTGGGGCTCTTGGACAGGACCATCAAATCTGGGATCGAGTGTTCTCATTTCCAACTTTTTTTCACCAACACCCAGTCTCCTGGCTTTCAAGGAGTGCGTACCGGACACTGAGTCTGGATCTGGCAGTGAAGAGAAAAACTCGAGAATGGACATTAGTTTTTGACCAATTCAATTACATAAGCAAACAAGATATCATTTTGCATATTCTGCTGCTGAGGGAAGAATGCACCTAACTTGGGACTAGACCCAAACAAAATTTCGCATGGTGACAGCTTTTCTGGGTCTCTGGGAGTGTGCCTTACGCTAAACAGTGCAATTGGGAGTGTGTCTCATGCCATGGTTTGCGTGTCTCTTGGGCAATTTTCAGCATCCTATTCTTAAATGTTCCGTTCAGTCTTTCTACCTTCCCGCTGCTCTGGGGGTGGTAAGGAGTGTGTAGGCCTAAATCTGACCCTACTGCTAACCAGATCTCTTGTGTCAGATTTGCTGTGAATGCGGGTCCCTGATCACTTTCTATAATTTCTGGAACCAGGTATCTGCACACTATTTTCCGAAAGTAGCTTATAGAATCATAGAATCATAGAATGGTAGAGTTGGAAGGGACCTCCTGGGCCATCTGGTCCAACCCCCTGCTCAAAGCAGGATTCTCTAAATCATCCCAGACAGATGTCTGTCCAGCCTCTGTTTGAAGACTTCCATTGAAGGAGAACTTACCACCTCTCGTGGCAGCCTGTTCCACTCCTTGATCACCCTAACTGTCAAAAAGTTTTTTCTAATATCTAATCTGTGTCTCCTCCCATTCAGTTCCATCCCATTGCTTCTAGTCTTTCCTTGTGCAAATGAGAATAAAGATGATCCTTCTACAATGTGACAGCCCTTGAGATATTTGTAGACAGCTATTAAGTCTCCTCTCAGTCTTCTTTTTTGTAAGCTAAACATTCCCAAATCCTGCAACCGTTCCTCATAGGACATGGTTTGCAGACCGGTCACCATTCTGGTGGCTCTTCTCTTAACTTGCTCCAGTTTGTTGATGTCTTTTTTAAAATGTGGTGCCCAAAACTGGACACAGTATTCCAGATGAGGTCTGACCAAAGAGGAGTAGAGGGCAATAATGACCTCACGTGATCTAGACTGTATGCTTCTGTTGATACATCCTAGAATTCTATTTGCCTTTTTTGCTGCTGCATCACACTGTTGACTCATGTTCAGTCTGTGATCAATTAGTATACCCAAGTCTTTTTCACATGTGCTGTTACTTAGCCCTATTCCTCCCATTTTGTATATGCTTTTTTCATTTTTATTGCCCAGATGTAGTACTTTGCATTTTTCCCTGTTAAAAACCATTCTGTTAGTTGCTGCCCACTGCTCCAGTTTATTTATATCTTTTTGAATCCTCTCTCTCTCTTCTCTAGTATTAGCTACCTCTCCTAGCTTTGTGTCATCAGCAAATTTGATCAGTTTACCCTCAATTCCTTCATCTAAATCATTGATAAAGATGTTGAACAATACAGGGCCCAAAAAAGAGCCTTGTGGTACCCCACTTGAGACATTCTTCCAACTGGATGTGCAGCCATTTACGACCACTCTTTGAGTCCGATCACTAAGCCAGTTATGAATCCACCTAACAGTTGCCTTGTCCATTCCATACTTAGTTTGCAGTAGTCTTTGCTGGCTGGGAACGCTTCTGTCCATCTTGAAAATACTTCTTTGACCACAATGGCGTATTTGAATCCTTCACTTGGCGATATCTGGATGTGGTCTATCTGGATCCTCTGAGGCTGGTAGAGTGGTCTTGCCAGATGAGGTGAGGGGGACTTTCTTCCACACGTCCAGGCTTGCATTTGCCGCAGGTCAGACAGCTGCTGGTGAATTTGGCTGTTAGGGTGGAGATCCCTGAAGCGAACCAGTAAGCACCAATCAGATCATTCATCTGTGTCTTTGATATGTGGGTGTGGGTACATGTGCCCATTGGACCACCATAGGGTGCATACTTTGTGGTAGGCAGGGTTTGGAGTCCATTGTTGATAGCCTTCCTTCTTCACGTGTTGCTTTTTTCGCATTCAGCTCTTCTCCTTTTGGAGCTTGGTCTTGCAACTTCTTGAGCAGATCCCAGGACGTCTTTTTGTCAGGTTTCTTGTCTTCAGTCGTCATGTAGTAGCCGTCCGGCTCTACGACCTCTCCCACTTCTCCATGTTGTCTTCCTTTGGCCGCTTCTTTGGCTGCCATGTCCGCCATGTTATTGCCTCACGCCTCTTCTGTTCTCACTTTTCCATGCGCTTTTGATTTTTCAAATTGCCACCATTTTGGAAGTTGGAGTACACCCAGCAGGTCCCTGAAGGCTCCATGATGCTTCACGGTTGTCCCGCTTGCTGTGATGAAGTACCTTGCAGCCCAGATGGGCCCAAAGTCGTGTGCTATGCCATGCGAGCACCTGTAGTCGGTGTAGATGTTTGCAGTCTTGCCTTCTGCCATCTGGCAGGCCTTCGTCAGCGCTATCAGTTCTGCTTCCTGGGCTGACAGGCTAGGTGACAGACTTCTGGACCACAGGATTTCTTGATTGCTGGTCACTGCACTTCCTGTGTGGAAACTTCTTCATCATCTGCAAATCTGGAGCCATCCAAGTGGAGGATAAATTTTGTAAATTTTTGTTCTGAAAAGTCCATATTGTATCCCCCTTTGGGAGTGGGAGTAGAGTGGCCGGGATGAGGACTGTAGGTCTGGAACAAAAGCGATAGAGGCGAAGATGCCTGGCAGTGGGGAGATTTATTTGGTTGAGCTTGATTGAGGATTGCCAAGATGTCGTGTGGAGTGAGAGTTTCCAGTGGCTGTCCAAGAGTGATGTCAGCAGTCTTGTCCAGGAAGGTGTGTGGTGCAGTTACTGCCATCTCGTAGTCAGGTAGGCCTGGTATTGGCGCTGCGACTGTGGAGTTCTTCCAATTTCCTGAATGAGTTGAAGGCTGCGTCCGATAGAAGGAGCGGGGTTGCGTTGATGCAAGCGCACAGAGGCTGCATTAGGACTGAGGCATCAGTGATCCATGTTCTGCATCACGACACTAGACCAAAGAAGGCCTGCAGCATTTTTGGAGTTGTTGGGGGAGCCATCTTCTCCACAGTGGTCTTCCAGTCATTTGACAGGTGTTTCGTCTGGTGGGCAATACAGTGTCCCAGGGATGTAACTTGCTTCTGACACCGCTGGACTTTGTTCTTCCAGACCTTGCGTTGCTGTTCCTCAAGGAACAGGGAATGGACTGTGCAGGTATCGATGTCAACCACGCAAAAGAGAAGGTCATCCACGTGTTGTAGAAGAGTGACTCCTGCATATTCTGCAATCCAGTTGACGAGGATGGAGGACATTTGTGATGATATTGGAAGCTCCATTACTTGTGCTCTTCTAGAACTTTCCACATAGAACTACGACCCCCATAGTTTGGCCAGCACAGAGCAAAGCCCCCTCTGTTATGTTTCGGTAGCTGAGGAGTGCAGGTAAAAAAGGCAATACACCAGAGCAGTTGGAATCTATGAGATTGCAGTACCCTGACTAACCACCACAACTAGAGGCAGCCGTGGAGCGTTCCTACGTTGGTCCTAGACGCCTCGTCACAGCCTGAGAAACTAACTACACCTAAAGATAGAAATAGGAAAGCTATCTGCCCCGGAGCAGAACCCCAAAGAAAATAGAAAGCCCCCAAACAAGTAATGGCGGTTAGACAAGAAGAAATACTGACACAGAAAGAAAATAGTATGAGCAAACGCTGGGGCCCAATCTAACTAAATAGAAAAGGATAGGAAGGGTACTTACTGCAATCCCAGAAAACCCTGAAAAGCACCAACTCTACTAATTTCAAAATCACCTGAGATCACACGACCTCTACCACCTAAATTAGTTCTCTGGTGTAACAAAATCAAAACAGCAGCCACTGAAAAAACTGGAAAAAGCAAAAGTACAAACATCAGTGGCTGAACTAAACTGAGAGGGCAAAAGCCCCCGAAGAGGACCCAGAAGGCCCCCAAAGAAGTGCAGGACAAAATGCAAAAATATAGTACAAAAACAAAAAGAAGAAAATGTCTTATCTGTTAGCAGGAGATGCAGACACGACACAGCAGGCTACAAGGGAAACAGGAATGAAGGATTCAGACCAGAACAATTGATCACCGGCAACCCTGATGGGAAGGTGACTCCCTTATATAAGACCAGTCAGTAACACCTGATTCCCAGTCTTCACAATCTTCACTGAACAGACAAGTACCGCTTGTAACCACCAGAGGGAGTCTCTGCTCAGAACTCATCTCAAACCCATTCACAACAGTACCCCCCCCTTGAGGAGGGGTCACCGAACCCTCATTTGAGCAACCAGGTCGGTCAGGATGAGTTCTATGATACGCACGGATGAGTCTCCTAGCATGGATGTCCGAAGCAAACACCCAAGAATTGTCTTCCTGACCATAACCTCTCCATTTAACCAAATACTGGAGTTTCCGTCTAGAAAAACGAGAATCTAATATTTTCTCAACCACATACTCCAGATTGCCCTCAACCAAAACAGGGTCAGGAGGCACAGCAGCAGGAACCACTGGCTCAACAAACCTCTTCAACAAGGACTTGTGGAACACGTTATGGATCTTAAATGTCCCTGGAAGAAGCAAACGAAAAGAAACAGGATTAAGAATCTCAATGATCTTATAAGGTCCAATGAACCTAGGCTTAAATTTAGGAGATGCTACTCTCATAGGAATATTCTTTGAGGACAACCAGACCAAGTCCCCCACTTTAAACCGAGGACCATCAGTCCTATGCCGGTTAGCAAACCGCTGGGCCTTCTCCTGAGAGAGGGACAACCTCTCCACTACCTGGTCCCAAATCTGTTGCATACGCTCCACAACAGAGTCAACACCTGGACAGACAGAAGCCTCCGTCTGTCCTGAAGAAAATCGAGGGTGAAACCCAGAATTACAGAAAAACGGAGACATCAAAGTGGCAGAGCTAGCCCTATTATTAAGAGCAAACTCAGCCAAAGGTAAAAAAGAGACCCAGTCATCCTGATCAGCAGACACAAAGCATCTAAGATAAGTCTCCAATGTCTGGTTTGTTCTCTCAGTTTGACCATTGGTCTGAGGATGAAATGCCGAGGAGAAAGACAATTGAACACCCAGTTTAGAACAAAAAGTCCTCCAAAATCTGGAAACAAACTGGACTCCTCTGTCGGACACAATGTTCTCAGGAATGCCGTGTAAACGAACCACGTGCTGAAGGAACAATGGCACCAATTCAGAGGAGGAAGGCAACTTAGGTAATGGCACAAGATGTATCATTTTGGAAAACCTATCACAAATTACCCAGATGGTGGTCATTCTCTGAGAAACAGGAAGGTCGGAAATGAAATCCATAGAGATATGGGTCCATGGTCTCTTGGGCACAGGCAATGGCATCAACAAACCACTAGAGCGAGAGCAAGGCTTGGAGCGAGAGCAAGTCCCGCAGGACTGCACAAATTCCCTGACATCACGAGACAAGGTAGGCCACCAAAAGGACCGACTAACCAAGTCTCTGGTACCAAAAATTCCGGGATGCCCAGCCAATGCGGAACAATGAATCTCAGACATCACACTCTTTTTCCACTGGTCTGGGACAAACAATTTTCCAACAGGGCAGCACTCGGGCCTATCCTCCTGACACCCCTCCAGAGCAAGTCTCAAATTGGGCGAGATGGCGGAAAGAACTACACCCTCTTTCAAAATAACAGAAGGATCAGATAACTCAGGAGAGTCCGCAAGGAAACTCCTCGAGAGGGCATCCGCCTTAACATTCTTAGTGCCAGGAAGAAAGGAAACCACAAAATTAAAACGTGTGAAAAACAAGGCCCACCTGGCCTGTCTAGGATTGAGTCGCTTGGCAGATTCCAGATAGACCAGATTCTTATGGTCCGTAAGGACCACCACCTGATGTTTGGCTCCCTCCAGCCAATGTCTCCACTCTTCAAAAGCACACTTCATGGCCAATAACTCCCGATTACCCACGTCATAATTACGTTCAGTAGGAGAAAATTTTCAAGAGAAAAAGGCACAAGGGTTACTTTTAGAGGTCTCTGGATCTTTTTGGGACAAAACGGCACCTGCCCCAATTTCAGAGGCATCAACCTCCACCTGAAATGGCAGAGAAACATCAGGCTGCCGTAGAACAGGAGCAGAAGTGAATCTCTGCTTAAGTTCCTGAAACGCAGAGACTGCCTCAGGAGGCCAATTCACCACATCAGAACCCTTTCTGGTCAAATCAGTTAATGGTTTAACAATAACCGAGAAATTACCAATAAATTTACGATAAAAATTGGCAAAACCCAAAAATCTCTGAAGAGTCTTTAATGAAGTAGGTTGGACCCAATCACAGATGGCCTGAACCTTGACCGGGTCCATTTCAATAACAGATGGGGACAAAATGAATCCCAGAAATGAGATCCTCTGTACGCCAAAAAGACACTTTGATCCCTTCACATACAGAGCATGCTCTCTCAAAATCTGGAACACAGTTCGAACATGTTTCACATGAGAGTCCCAGTCATTAGAAAAAATCAAGATATCATCCAAATAAACAATCAGAAATTTGTCCACAAAATCCCTGAAAATGTCATTCATGAAGGACTGGAAGACGGAAGGAGCATTAAGGGTATGCCACACTAAACAACATCGCTAACGGGATCGCTAAAAAACGTCACTATTTAGCGATCCCGTTAGCGATGTTGTTGTGTGCGGCAGCTGCCAGCGACGAGCTTCCTGCTGTGATCTCGCTCGTCGCTGGAATCGTTCCGGACCCTATTTTATCGCCGGCGCTCCCGCTGGGTAAGTATAATCGCTAAGTGTAGCACCTTTTCTTAGCGATTTAGTGGTACTTTTGTACCGCTAAAGTCGTTAAGGAGATCGCTAACCGCGATAGCGTCCTTAACGACATCGCTAAGTTAGGTAGCTACTAGCGATATAGAAACAATCCCGCTAGCGATCTCATTAGTATGCGACGCTAACGAGATCGCTAGCGGGATTGTGTAGTGTGGCAGTACCTTTAGTGAGCCCAAAGGGCATCACTAGGTACTCAAAATGCCCTTCAGGGGTATTGAATGCCGTCTTCCATTCATCCCCGTGCTTAATGCGAATAAGGTTATACGCCCCCTGAGGTCAAGCTTGGTAAACCAGTAGCGTTTTTCACCCTGGAAAACAGGTCAGAAA
>JARQOD010012471.1:0-19469 GCA_033576555.1 Oophaga sylvatica | reverse complement strand
CCTATTTTGGCCTGCATTTTTGTATTTCTCTGGCTTTGTGCATATTATAACTTGATAGTGAACAGTGCATTATACTTTTTTCACATGAATTGAATTTAATATAGTGGTGCTCTTCTTGTTGAGACATTTCTGTTTTTTATCGTTGTTTTTTAATTATACTGAATAAAATTGTATTTTATCTTGGATCTCTTGGTTTTGGTGTGAATTGTACTCCAATATGATATAATATTTGTATATGAAGTGCCATAGGAAATATTTCTGTCTGGGACAAATTGTTATGTAATTGACATTTCTGGACTTAGGCTTACAACAGTCTTTTCTTGTTCCGTAACCTAGGTATAAGTCTACTATGAACAAAGACCCAAGTAACTATTTGTGCCTCTCGTGTATTGGCTAGGCGCTGGGATCGACGGCGAAGCTGAGCAGCATCTGCCTCATCTGGATGGGAAACCACAGACTCCTCGAATCCAGGTTCAGATCCTGCCGTCGCCGGATGCCTAACACTATCAGGCTCAGTTTGTATTACACAATAATATATAAAGCTGAAAAAGGGTACTGTATCACCAGATAAAAGGTATATATAGTATAGTGGAAATATTCTAAATCTCCTGATATATTTCAGGAGTCAGACACAGACGCTCACAGGCTCAGTGTGGATTACACAAGAATATAATAATAAAAAGGGGGACTGTATCAGCAGATACCATGTATATATAGTATAGTGAAAACATTCAAAATCTCTGTATATATTTCAGGAGGCAGCCACTGATGCTCTCAGGCTCAGTATGTATTACACAATAATATAAAAGCTGAAAAGGGGACTGTTTCACCAAATACAAGGTATATATAGTACAGTCATGGCCAAAATTTTTGAGAATGACACAAATATTACATTTTCACATGATCCGCTGCCCTCTGAATTTTATGTGTGTTTGACAGATGTTTTTATCACAGACAGAAATATAATTGCAAACATATGAGTAACAAAAGCTTATATTGACAGTTAGAATGAGTTAATGCAGCAAGTCAATATTTGCAGTGTTGACCCTTCTTCTTCAGGACCTCTGCAATTCTCCCTGGCATGCTCTCAATCAACTTCTGGACCAAATCCTGACTGATAGCAGTCCATTCTTGCACAATCAATGCTTTCATTTTGTCAGAATTTTTAGGTTTTTGTTTGTCCACCCGTCTCTTGATGATTGACCACAAGTTCTCAATGGGATTAAGATCTGGGGAGTTTCCAGGCCATGGACCCAAAATCTCTATGTTTTGTTCCCTGAGCCATTTAGTTATCACCTTTGCTTTATGGCAAGGTGCTCCATCATGCTGGAAAAGGCATTGTTGATCGCCAAACTGCTCTTGGAGGGTTGGGAGAAGTTGCTCTTGGAGGACATTCTGGTACCATTCTTTATTCATGGCTGTGTTTTTAGGCAAGACTGTGAGAGAGCCGATTCCCTTGGCTGAGAAGCAACCCCACACATGAATGGTTTCAGGATGCTTAACAGTTGGCATGAGACAAGACTGGTGGTAGCGCTCACCTTGTCTTCTCTGAATGAGGTGTTTTCCTGATGTCCCAAACAATCGAAAAGGGGATTCAGCAGAGAAAATAACTTTACCCCAGTCCCCAGCAGTCCACTGTCTGTACCTTTTGCAGATCATCAGTCTGTCCATGATGTTTTTTCTGGAGAGAAGTGGCTTCTTTGCTGCCCTCCTTGAGACCAGGCCTTGCCCCAATAGTCTCCGCTTCACAGTGCGTGCAGATGCACTCACACCTGCCTGCTGCCATTCCTGAGCAAGCTCTGCACTGCTGGTAGCGCGATCCCGCAGCTGAAACACTTTTAAGAGACGGTCCTGGCGCTTGCTGGTCTTTCTTGGGCGCCCTGGAGCCTTTTTGGCAACAATGGAACCTCTCTCCTTGAAGTTCTTGATGATGCGATATATTGTTGACTGTTGAGGTGCAATCTTTCTAGCTGCGATACTCGTCCCTGTTAGGCCATTTTTGTGCATTGCAATGATGACTGCACGTGTTTCTTTAGATATAACCATGGTTAACAGAAGAGAAACAATGATGCCAAGCACCAGCCTCCTTTTAAAGTGTCCAGTGTTGTCATTCTTACTTAATCATGACAGATTTATCTCCAGCCATGTCCTATGTATATGCAAATTGCCATTAGAAAAGTGAAGCAGTAGACTTTGTAAAAATTAATATTTGCTTCATTCTCAAAACTTTTGTCCATGACTGTATAGTGCAAATATTCTGAAGCTCCGGATATATTTCAGGAGTCAGACAGTGACGCTCACAGGCTCAGTGTGAATTACACAAGAATATAAAAAGCTGAAAAAAGGTACTGTTTCACCAGATACAAGGTATATATAGTATAGTGAAAATATTCTAAATCTCGGGATATATTTCAGCAGACAGACGCTCGCAGGGTCAGTCTGGATTACACAAGAATATAATAATAAAAAGGGGGACTGTATCAGCAGATAACAGGTATATATAGTATTGTCAAAATATTCTAAATCTCAGTATATATTTCAGGAGGTAGACACTGACGCTCAAAGGCTCAGTATGGATAACACAACAATATAAAAAGATCCGGAAGAAATAATCACACATGTGGGCCAATGTTCCAGGTGTCAGTGATGCAAAAACAGTTGGGGGAGGATGACTTTCTGCAAAAAAGTTACTGTATCCCAAGCGTACAGCTGTATACAGTCTAGGGGTAATTGTAAATCTCCGTATTTATTTAGGGAGTAACAGACAGACGCTCACAGTCTCTGTATGAATTACACCAGGATATAAAAAGTTGAAAAAGGGTAATGTATTACAAGCATAGAGCTGTATACAGTGTTGTGGTAATTTTTAAAATCTCCTTATAGATTTCAGGAGTAACACATAGACGTTCACTGGTCAGTATGGATTACACAATAATATAAAAAGATGAAAAAGTGGTACTGTTTCACCTGATACCAGGTATATCTAGTATGGTGAAAATATTTGAAATATCCGTATATATTTCAGGAGACAGACAATGATGCTCACAGGCTCAGTATGGATTACACAAGAATATAATAAGTAGAAAAAGGGGTACTGTATCAGCAGACACCAGGTATATATAGTATAGTGAAAATATTGTAAATCTCCATATATATTTCAGGAGGCAGACACTGACGCTCTCAGGCTCAGTATGGATTTCACAAGAATATAATAATAAGAGAAAGGGGTGCTGTATCACCAGATACCAGGTATATCTAGTATAGTGAAAATATTGGAAATATCCGTATATATTTCCAGAGTTAGACAGACTCTCACAGGCTCAGTATGGATTACACCCGAATATAAAAATCCCATCCGCAAGAAATAATCACACATGTGGGCCAATATTCGAGGTGTCAATGATGCACTTAGAATGGTGGGTGGAGGAGGACTTTATGGCAAAACGGGTAGTGTATCACCAGATACCAGGTATATATAGTATAGTTAAATTATTGGAAATCTCCATATATATTTCAGGAGGCAGACACTGATGCTCTCAGGCTTAGTATGGATTACATGAGAATATAAAAAGTCAAAAAAGGGAAATGTATCAGAAGCGAACAGCTGTATACAGCGTTGTGGGAATTTTAAATATCCGTATATATTTCCAGAGTCAGACAAAGACTCTCACAGGCTCAATATGGATTACACCTGAATATAAAAAGCAGATCAGCAAGAAATAATCACACATGTGGGCCAATGTTCGAGGTGTCAATAATGCACTTAGAGTGGGGGGTGGTGGAGGACTTTGTGGCAAAAAGGGTACTGTATCACCAGATACCAGGTATATATAGAATAGTTAAATTATTGGAAATTTCCGTATATATTTCAGGAGGAAGACACTGACGCTCTCAGGCTCAGTATGGATTACACAAGAATATAAAAAGTAGAAAAAGCAAAATGTATCAGAAGCGTACAGCTCTATACAGCGTAGGGGGAATTTGAAATATCTGTATAGATTTCCAGAGTCAGACAAAGACTCTCACAGGCTCAGTATGGATTACACGAGAATATAAAAAGTAGAAAAAAGGGAAATGTATCAGAAGCGTACAGCTGTATACAGCGTTGGGCTAATTTTAAATTTCAGTATATATTTCAGTCTCAGTAAGCCAGTCCAGACTCTCCGCTACAGGAAACAAGATGGATACAAGTACACACTGAAAGTAAAGTGATTGCAGAAAATTGGGAATTACTAATCATGGTAAAACCTCCCGGTAGAATTCTCAGAGGTCATGCTGACCCTCAATTACTTTATCTGTGGAGACAGTGAAAACGGTTCTTTGTGGCTGTATCGCAGTAGTGTCGATCCCATCACTGTTATTATGATGCCAAGGAGAGATCTAGACATGGTCCTCACTGCCTATCATGATCAGACTGGTCACTTTGGAGTGCAAAAGACAGAAGCCACAGGCTGTAGGCGATTCTATTGGATTGGCATGAGAGGAGACATTGAAAAATGTTGCCCGGAATGTCACACATCTGTGACTAGTAAAAATGTGAAAGCTGATCAGAAAGCAACACTGCATCCGATTTTGTGTCGATGTCCATTAGAAATGGTAGCCATTGATCATCTGAAGGTAGAACCCAGCAGGACAGGCCATAGCTACATCTTAACAATCATCGATCAGTTAACCAAATTTGTAGTAGTTGTCCCTGTGAAGGATTTAACTGCCCAGACTCCACAGCGGTGGAGCAGGGAGAGGTAATTATTGCAAGTGCTGGGGCCCTGAGCAAGCAGGGGGGGCTGACGCGTGGGCGACGGCACTGGCACAGGGCCCCTCATTGTATGCCGGTGTGTCTGACGGAGAGTGGACCCTCCCACCGTTAGAGACAGTTTTTTGTACTATGAGGGACCCTGTGCCAGTGCAGTCACCCCAGAGTGGGACCCACCACCTGCTCAGGGCACCGGCACTTGGAAGGGTGCGCCAGGTGGTGACCCCAGCCATGGGGGGGACAGCCCAGATAGGGAGGTGGCAAAAATGGCATATGTTCAGGTGTAAGCTGGACATTCAGCAGCCGTAAATGGAGGAATTGGAGAAGTCAGAGAAAGAGTAGGACAAATTGAGCCATTTTGCTAGCAACCTATGTGTCATCAGGGGAAGGTGGGACAAAATCCTTTGAAACCCATGCATGGTTCATTTTAATGAAGGTTAGATCATCAACATTTTGTGTCGACAGATGGGTTCTTCATTCTGTCAGGATTGATCCAGCAGCACTGAAGACTCTGATAGCACACTACCAGCAGGGCAAGTGAGCTCCTGTAAGGCATATTGTGCCAATTCAGACCAGGTATCCAGTTTACAGGCCCAGTAGTCAAAGGGGAATGACCGGTGAGGGAGAACATAGATAGGGGAGGAGAAGTAATTTGTAACCATAGTTGACAACTGTTGTCTCCTGTCTGTTGCTATAGATTCCTGATTACCAGGCGTGTGAGCTGTCCTGGAGAAATCAGTCCACAACATGGTCATGAAACCACTGTCTCCAAAGCCACTTCGGCTGTGTGCACCACGAACACCTCTTCCATTTGGCCCAGTACGGCTTGTGGTAGAACCTGCACCGCTGCTGTTTGCTAGGAATGCCAATAACAAATAGTTTACCAGAGTTGCTTGTTTGTTGGCCAATATTAGCTCCAGGTTCTACTGTGGCATTATGTTCTGTAATTTGCCTTTATAGCGTGGATCGAGGATGCTGGCCAAACAGTAGTCTTCATCCTTCATCATTTTGGCAATGCAGGGGTCCCTTTTTAGGATCTGCAAGGCATAATCACACATGTGGGCCAATGTTCCAGGTGTCAGTGATGCACTGCCAGTAGTGGGTGGAGGAGCACTTTCTGCCAAATCCACATCCCTCCAGTCATGCACAAACACTGGACTTGAACTTGGCAAGTCAACATTTTCTCTTGCCCACTAAGAAGCATCTTCCTCCTAAAAATAATCATCCCCCTCCTCCTCTTTCTCTTCTTCCTCCACCTCGTTCAGGAGAGTTCCCTGAGCAGACAATGACAGACAGTCATCAAGGCTTCCCTCTTCCTCCTCTTCCTCCTCCGCTGCAGACATCTGATCCTTAATGTGCGTCAAAGTTTGCATGAGCAGACGCATAAGTGGGATGCTCATGCTTATGATGTTATGATGGCATCGTCTGCGCTTACCAGCCGTGTACATTCCTCAAAACACTAAAGGACTTTACAGAGGTCTTTCAACTTTGACCACTGCACACCCGACAACTCCATGTCTGCCCTCAAACTGCCTGCAAATGTATCCTCCCACAAATGCAATACAGCCTGCCTCTGTTCGCACAGCCTCTCAACCATGTGCATGGTGGAGTTCCACCTTGTTGCAACGTCTATGATTAGGCGGTGCTTGGAGAGGTGGAGCAATCGCTGCAGCCTCTTCATGCGACTGGAGTCTACGGGCGAGCGACGGATGTGCGAGCAAAGTCTTCGCACTTTATGGAGCAGGGCTGTTAACTCAGGATAATTATTTAAGAAGCACTGCACCACCAGGTTCAAGGTGTGAGCCAGGCAAGGTATGTGTCTGAGTTTTGCCAGGGCTATGGCCACCACAAATTTACATCCGTTATCACTGACTACCTTGCCTGGCTCAAGATGTATACTGCCCAGCCATGACTCAGTTTCTCGCTGCAAGTAGTCAGCCAGTCCGCGGCGTGTCTGTTGTCGCCCAAAGACATCATGTTTAAAACAGGCTGCTGATGCTTACCACTAGCTGTTCGATAGTGGGACACCTCGTGTGCAACACTGGCAGTTGCGGATGGAGTGCTCGTGCGACTGCTCCCTGTTGACGAGCTTTCGCTTCTGGAGGAGGAGGAGGATCGAATGCCTACAGTCAACTGTTGCCTATACCGTGGGCTAGGCAGCACTGTTCCACCGCCGCTGTCCTCTGTCAACCCTGCATCCACCACACTAACCCAGTGCGCAATGATGGACACGAAATGGCCCTGGCCATGCCTACTGGCCCATGCATCTGTTGTGAGGTGCACCTTTCCACTCACTGATTGTTTGAGTGCATGGACATTGCGGTCTTTCACATGCAGGTGGAGGGCAGGGATGGCTTTTCTAAAAAAGAAGTGGCGACTGGGTAGGTCATAGCGTGGGACAGCGTAGGCCATGAGCTCTCGGAATGCTGCGCTTTCAACCAAACGGAAGGGCATCATCTCTAATGAAATCAGTTTGACAATGCAGGCATTCAAACCCAGTGTACGCGGATGAGAGGATGAGTACTTTCTTGTCCTACTCAGAGTGTCTGGTAGGGTGAGCTGGACTTGAGAGCTGCATATAGGGGAACTATCGGTGGTCATGACGGACTGAGAGGGGGTTGCTGATAGTGATGGTGGTGGTGGTGGTGCTGATGGTCTAGATGCAGTCTATCGTTGCAAAAACATTGTGATTCCCTGACTGCTTTGGCCTTGCGACGACACCTCAACATTTCTTGCTGGTAGTGTGCCAACCGGTGGGCTTACAGTGAGGGAAGCGATGGAGCATTGTTGGCTAACTTCATTTGGAGCTGGTGCACATGTGCTACCTGAGGTTTTGTAGTCCGTCCACGCTTGCAAGTGCATGTTCAATAAATGTCTAAGCATGCAACTGGTATTCAAATTTCTGAGATTTTTCCCTTGGCTAAAGGTCCTTCGGCACTTTCTACAGATAACCTTTGCCTCATTATTAGGATTTTGGTCAAAAAAGTGCCACACTGGACTCTTCCTACTATGGTATAAATTTTCAGGGCTTGCACGCTGTGCTAATTTGACCATCTGGCCAAGCTGTCCTGCAACTTTTTTTGCTTTGTTTTTTTAACACCTTTTTGGAGTGATACGTGCCTGCCAGATAACCCCAGCTGCGATGTCGATTGCTGCAGCGGATCCTTCTCCTTTTTTGAGCTATTGCCAGTGGCACCCTCTTCCCACACTGGATGCCAATTCGGGTCAACAACTGGGTCATCCATCACCACCTCTTCAATTTCATCTGCACATTCCTCTGTGTCAGTATGTAAGGTGGTAGAGTATGCGGGTAGGGTCACCTGAGTTTCATCAGGGTCACATTCTGGCCCAGTACACTGTGAGGGCAATGTAGTGCTGCGGTTGAATGTACCAGCACAATCATCTAGCAGTGGCTGTGCATCAGTGCACTCAATGTCAGATTCATCTTGGACTGGGGAATTCAGGATTTGACTTGATAACCTAGGCATGGTATGTGAAAAGAGCTCAATGGAGTAATCTGAAGTGTGGGCTGCCGCATCCTTCACTTTTGGTGGGGGTGAAGGACACAAGGAAAGGGGTTGTTCCTGACCAGAAGCCTGCACTGACGACTCAGTGCTTGGAGCTTTTGAAACTTCAGAAGAGGAGGAGTTAGAGCTGGAGGCTGTTTCTGCAATGTAAGACAAAACCTGTTCCTGATGCTACGGCTTTAAAAGCTGTTTACCTACTCCCAGAAAAGGGAGCGTTCCAGGCCTTCTGGAGCCTGATGATTAGGCAGGCTCAACACCTCCTGCCTTAGGTGCTATTGTGCTTTTGGCACTACCAGCAGATGCACCACCACCAGTAGCAGGTGGCCCCCCACGACCACCTCATGTTTGTGTAAATGTACCCAAAACAACAGCAGATATATGGTACAGTATCAGAAGCGTCCAGCTGTATACGGTGAAGGTGAAAAATTTTAATCTCCGTATATATTTGCGGAGTAACAGACACAGACTCTCACAGGCTCAGTATGGATTACACTAGAATATAAAAACCAAACAAGTGTACAGTATTAGAAGCGTACAGCTGTATACAGTGTGGGGGAATTGTAATTGTCAGTATATATTTCAGGACCAACACACACAGTCAGAGGCCCTGTCTGGATAACAAAAGATTATGAAAATCAGAAAAGTGTACTCTATCATTAGCGTACAGCTGTATATAGTGTTGGGGGAATTGTAAATCTCCGTATATATTTCAGGAGGAACACATAAAGTCAGAGGAACACTCTGGATAAGACCAGATTATGAAATTCAGAAAAGTGTACTCTATCTGTAGCGTACAGCTGTATACAGTGTTGGGGGAATTTTAAATCTCCGTATATATTTCAGGAGTAACACACACAGTCAGAGGCCCAGTCTGGATAACACCAGAATCTGAAAATCAGAAAAGTGTACTCTATCAGTAGCGTACAGCTGTATACAGTGTTGGGGTAATTTTAAATCTCCGTATATATTTCACTAGTAACAGACACGGTCACAGGCCCAGTTTGGATAACAGCAGAATATGAAAGGCAGAAAAAGTGTACTCTATCAGTAGCGTACAGCTGTATACAGTGTTGGGGGAATTGTAACTCTCCCTATATATTTCAGGAGGAACACACACGGTCAGAGGCCCAGTTTGGATAACACCAGAAAATGAAAATCAGAAAAGTTTACTCTATCAGTAGCGTACAGCTGTATACAGTGTTGGGGTAATTTTAAATCTCCGTATATATTTCACTAGTAACAGAAACGGTCACAGGCCCAGTTTGGATAACAGCAAAATATGAAAGACAAAAAAAGTGTACTCTATCAGTAGTGTACAGCTGTATACAGTGTTGGAGGAATTGGAAATCTTCGTATATATTTCAGGAGGAACACACACGGTCCGAGGCCCAGTTTGGATAACACCAGAATATGAAAATCAGAAAAGTTTACTCTATCAGTTTCGTACAGCTGTATACAGTGCTGGGTTAATTTCAAATCACCGTATATATTTGAGGAGTAACACACACGGTCACAGGTTCAATAGGGATAACACCAGAATATGAAAAGGAGAAAAAGTGTACTGAATCAGTAGCGGACAGCTGTATACAGTGTTGGGGGAATTGTAAATCTCCATATATATTTCAGGAGGAACACACACGGTTAGAGGCCCAGTCTGGATAACACCAGAATCTGAAAATCAGAAAAGTGTACTCTATCAGTAGCATACAGCTGTATACAGTGTTGGGGGAATTTTAAATCTCCGTATATATTTCAGGAGTAACAGACACGGTCACAGGCCCACTTTGGATAGCAGCAGAATATGAAAGGCAGAAAAAGTGTACTCTATCAGTAGCGTACAGCTGTATACAGTGTTGGAGGAATTGTAAATTCTATATATTTTTCAGGAGGAACACACACAGTCAGAGGCCCAGTCTGGATAACACCAGAATATGAAAATCAGAAAAGTTTACTCTATCAGTAGCGTACAGCTGTATACAGTGCTGGGTTAATTTTAAATCTCTGTATATATCTGAGGAATAACACACACACGGTCACAGGCTCAGTAGGGAAAACACCAGAATATGAAAAGGAGAAAAAGTGTACTGTATCAGTAGCGAACAGCTGTATAGAGTGTTGGGGGAATTTTAAATCTCCGTATATATTTCAGGAGGAATACACATGGTCAGAGGCCCAGTCTAGATAACACCAGAATCTGAAAATCAGAAAAGTGTTCTCTATCAGTAGCGTACAGCTGTATACAGTGTTGGGGGAATTTTAACTCTCCATATATATTTCAGGTGTAACAGACACAGTCACAGGCCCAGTTTGGATAGCAGCAGAATATGAAAGGCAGAAAAAGTGTACTCTATCAGTAGTGTACAGCTGTATACAGTGTTGGAGGAATTGTAAATCTCTGTATATATTTCAGGAGGAACACTCACGGTCCGAAGCGCAGTCTGGATAACACCAGAATATGAAAATCAGAAAAGTTTACTCTATCAATAGCGTACAGCTGTATACAGTGTTGGGGAATTTTAAATCTCCGTATATATTTCAGGAGTAACAGACACGGTCACAGGCCAAGTTTGGATAGCAGCAGAATATGAAAGGCAGAAAAAGTGTACTCTATCAGTAGCGTACAGCTGAATACAGTGTTGGGGGAATTGTAAATCTCCGTATATATTTCAGGAGGAACACACACGGTCAGAGGCCCAGTTTGGATAACACCAGAAAATGAAAATCAGAAAAGTTTACTCTATCAGTAGCGTACAGCGGTTTACAGTGCTGAGTTAATTTTAAATCTCCGTATATATTTGAGGAGTAACACACACGGTCACAGGCTCAGTAGGGATAACACCAGAATATGAAAAGGAGAAAAAGTGTACTGTATCAGTAGCAGACAGCTGTTTGCAGTGTTGGGGAAATTTTAAATCTCCCTATATATTTCAGGAGGAACACACAGTCAGAGGCCCACTCTGGATAACACCAGAATCTGAAAATCAGAAAAGTGTACTCTATCAGTAGCATACAGCTGTATACAGTGTTGGGGGAATTTTAAATCTCCATATATATTTCAGGAGTAACAGACACGGTCACAGGCCCAGTTTGGAGAACAGCAGAATATGAAAGGCAGAAAAAGTGTACTCTATCAGTAGCGTACAGCTGTATACAGTGTTGGGGGAATTGTAAATCTCCGTATATATTTCAGGAGGAACTCACACGGTCAGAGGCCCAGTCTGGATAACATCCGAATATGAAAATCAGAAAAGTTTACTCTATCAGTAGCGTACAGCTGTATACAGTGCTTGGTCAATTTTAAATCTCCGTATATATTTGAGGCATAACACACACGGTCACAGGCTCAGTAGGGATAACAACAGAATATGAAAAGGAGAAAAAGTGTACTGTATCAGTAGCGGACAGCTGTATACAGTGTTGGGGGAATTGTAAATCTCCATATATATTTCAGGAAGAACACACACAGTCAGAGGCCCAGTCTGGATAACAACAGAATCTGAAAATCAGAAACGTGTACTCTATTAGTAGCGTACAGCTGTATACAGTGTTGGGGAATTTTAAATCTCTGTATATATTTCAGCAGTAACAGACAGTCATAGGCCCAGTTTGGATAACAGCAGTATATGAAAGGCAGAAAAATGTACTCTATCAGTAGCGTACAGCTGTATACAGTGTTGGGGGAATTGTAAATCTCCGTATATATTTCAGGAGGAACTCACACGGTCAGAGGCCCAGTCTGGATAACATCCGAATATGAAAATCAGAAAAGTTTACTCTATCAGTAGCGTACAGCTGTATACAGTGCTTGGTCAATTTTAAATCTCCGTATATATTTGAGGCATAACACACACGGTCACAGGCTCAGTAGGGATAACAACAGAATATGAAAAGGAGAAAAAGTGTACTGTATCAGTAGCGGACAGCTGTATACAGTGTTGGGGGAATTGTAAATCTCCATATATATTTCAGGAAGAACACACACAGTCAGAGGCCCAGTCTGGATAACAACAGAATCTGAAAATCAGAAACGTGTACTCTATTAGTAGCGTACAGCTGTATACAGTGTTGGGGAATTTTAAATCTCTGTATATATTTCAGCAGTAACAGACAGTCATAGGCCCAGTTTGGATAACAGCAGAATATGAAAGGCAGAAAAATGTACTCTATCAGTAGCGTACAGCTGTATACAGTGTTGGGGGAATTGTAAATCTCCGTATATATTTCAGGAGTAACACACACACGCTCTCTCACTATAAATTTGACCGTAATACAGAAGGTAGAAAAACGGTACGGTATCAGAAGATAGCAGCTGTATACGGTTTTGGGGAGAATTGAAATCTCCATACAGTATATATTTCCGGAGTCACACACAGATAGTCAGAATGTATTTGTCCATGATACCAGCCGGTACACAGTACTGTGAGGAGCGTACAGCTCTATACGGTGTGGGAAAAAATGAACACTCGGTAACTGTGCAGAAAAAATGACGAAAAGTATTAGTGCTGTGTAGGTGCTGTGTTAAAAAGCAGTCTGCACAGCAGTGTACACACACCAGTACAGATAGCAAGCAACCTAACATATCAGTTCTGCTACTCCACAAAAGAAATTTCCCCCTTCTCACTGGCAGGCAGGCTAATAATTAGCTCTGCTGCTCCTTCTCACTGGCAGGCAGCGTCATATCAGCTCTGCTGCTCCACACAAGAAATTTCCCCCTTCTCACTGGCAGGCAGCCTAATAATCAGCTCTGCTGCTCCACACAAGCAATTTCTACCCTGTCACTGGCAGGCAGCCTAAGAACCAGCGCTGCTGCACACAACAAACTACTCCCTCCCCTGTCACTGCACACTAACTGTACAGCACAATCGCTATCAGCACAAGCACAGATTTATTGTTTTTTTCCTGCCTAACGCTCTCCCTACTGATAAACAGCGGCAGCAACCGCTCCCTACACTAAGATCGGCAGAAGTAAAATGGCGGTCGGCGGTGAGGGATTTTATATGCACTGTGACACCACACAAAGTAAGCCAATCACTACAATGCCCTTCTCTAAGATGATGCTGGCCGCTGCCCATGTCATCCCGTTGCCCACAGTCTGCATCCTTGCTCAAAAGGCCCTTAAAGTAATATGGGAAAACCGACTTGGGCAAGATGGTCGCCGAACACGTGACCGACCTCACGCCATGGTCGGGTTTCGCTCGGCAAAACCGACTTTGGCGAAAGTCGGTGTTTTTTTAAATTGACCGACCTGTTTCGCTCAACCCTAGATATTACTCATGTAATGTAAGAAGTAAGTGAAATCTTTGTGATTGTACTACACCTATATTTCTCTGCCATATCTGTGCATCATGAATTGTGGTATGTGTTAAAGGGGCCCACTCAGACTCTATCGCCCAGGGCCCACGAAAACCTGGAGCCGACCCTGGTTGCATGACAAGTTATTGGTATGATTGAAGAAATAATTGCAAACAGAAAAATTACATATCAGCCTCACTAAAAAGCATCATGCTGTTTCATAATGTAAGATTGCATTATCCTATGCCTACCTATCAACTTGTTCTCATTTATATAGTAGGGTAAAGTGCATTTAAAATGACAAAATATATATTTTTTTCAGACTTTTTAACTTCTCCAATTTATAGAGATCATCTAAAGATCATAAACATTTCATAAGTCTGACGACATTTCTCATTTTGAGATCACTAGCATTTTTCTGAGAATGGCTTCACACTGGCAGATGTACTTTATCACCATTACAAACTCATTATACAAAATAAAACTGTGCGTATGGAGTATGAAGATAGCAGGCTTTAAAAAAAAAGAAAAAGAAATTGTTATGGAAATAAGTTGTTATTCCAGATTGGCTACCAACATTCGATTTATAGATGGCCGGAAAGAAAAAAATAAAATAGCTGCACATAAGAGAAGAGTAGACAGCTGCAAAAGTATTTGTTACATTAAAATTAGGTATTAAAACAAGATGATTTTATTACTGCTGTATGAATCTCTAAATTACACTGTAACATAAATTGTTATTTATATGTGCGTTAATGCTTGTGAACAAAAAGCTTCAGCATGTACCTTCTTATTAGTATAATTTCTTAGTGTCCTCTATTATTGTAAGTAGTTTGTCCAAGGTAACGGACACAGATTCTGATAATTTTAGTTTTCTATTGTCTCCTAGCTCATGTTACAGTTATATCTGCCTCGTGTTCCAAGCTACTCAAAACAAATGTGCAACCAGCACAATTTCTACTTCAACATCAGACTCCAGTTTCCTCAATAGTCCTCTTGCTATTCTCTAGGGCGACCTGATGACCTTCACCGCCAGATCACATAGCTGCACAATGACATCAGGCATCAGGTCTGTAACTTTCCTGACCCCGGCAGGGCTTGTGACAGGAACTGGTACCTCTAGGGATGACGCCTTCGCACTTGGCACTAGTGTCCCGCCGAACGTGGAGGCAATCACTTATTCCATGAAGTTGTCCTTCAGACCCCTTCTCACGAGGGCCATCAATTTCCACGGCTGACCAGTGACCACAGCCTATTTCCCCATTGGAACTGTTCAGTTGGGCCCGGACCACCCCTGCCATCAACTTCCCTTGTGTGGCAAGAGGTGCGCACTCCAGGTTGGGCTTTACCTCTGGCATCTAGGACTGGCTCACTTGGCTTTATTATGGGCCACAGACCAAACTGCCGTCCATGGATCCAGCTCGGCCTTGACCATTTCTAGCATGCCGCTTGGTTTCACCTTCTTGCATGGTATCTGCACCAGATGGGGGATTCATCCTCAGTCAGCCTTCTGTTCAGCTGACTCACACTGGACCAGCATCAGTTGCCACTCTGCTATTACTTCACGCTGCTGTTCGCCCAGCTGCTTACAACTCTCAAATGGAGTCATCTCTTCTTGCTCCTGAGGCCCATCATGACTTTTCACTTGCTGGAGTCCACCCCGACTCACCACAGCTCAGTTCATCAGCCTCATCAATTCCCATTTGTACCACCTCTAGCACACTCTGATCACTCCAGCAGTAGATGCAGTACTCACAGACCACCACCTGCGTGGCCTCTCCAAGGTCTCTTTGCACTGCATTTTGGACCTTTGTCATGACCACTACACTGGAGCTTTTCTCTCCATGACCAGACAGCATCTCTTGCACCTCTTCCATCTCTTCCTTGCTAATGTCTATAGGGCAGTCAAGAGACTCGCTAGGGTTCCGTTCACACTGCACAATAGTTGCTTGGGGCTCACCGCTTCTCTTCTCACTCCTCTAGTTTTGAGTGTTTTAAGGAGAAAATGGATCCAGTAGCTTCCTGGTGATGCGCTACCGGCACATCTGGCTCCGCCTCTTACTAGACTGAACTTTTGACACGACTGTAGCATTATACTTCACTCAAGGAGACTTCACCTTCAACCATGCCCCATTCCATCGCAATCTTCCTCGCAGTTTGCTGCGACTCACACTGCACCACACCTTCCTCCAGAATTTACCTCCTATCGCGGACTGAACTCTGTCCACTGGGCACATCCTCCTTCGGGCTGTCACTTGTGGGTGCTGAAGACCTTTTCATGTTCTTGGGCGCCATCCACACCCACGATAGGTAGCATTTCTTTTTATCTTCACTGCCACCGTCACCTTCTTAAAATCCATGCTTCGGCCACCATCTTGGGCTGCATGTATTTCGGCGTTCTTGCATCTGTGCCATGTGCAATATCTACCCCGCTTTCATCGTGGAAGGCATTCAGATCCTGCCGACTACGTCAAATGTAAGATGCTCAAGTTTGATAGTCATCGGCTAGCTTCAGTCCCTACACACTTTGGCATCCTACAAACATTTCTTGTACCAGTTCCGGTGTGCTGCTATGTGTGAGGGGTATCATATTTTCTTTGGGGCTGCAGGACTCTTCTTCCTCTGAGTCTAGGCATTCCTCGTCTGGAACTTGGGCAGCAATTAATCCAGGAGACACAAGATTCATAAAAACAACCCAACGTTTACTTGGTAAATAGCAGTATGTGCAGTATTTCCAGGCAGATGTAGAAGATACAGGACAATGGGTTGTCATCTTTCCAACAGGTACTGAATACAACTTCAGCCCTGGCTCTCAGTATAGGTGGCATGTCGCTCTCACTGGCTTTCCTAGCACTAAGGAGTCTTCTTCACCTCTAATAGTATATCTGAATTCAATACCTTCCACCCCATGTAGTCTGAGTCCATCTTTCCCTGTAGTGTCACAAGCTGAGTTTGCTTCCCAGGTCCCAACCTCGAGATGGACCAGGCCATTAAACAGAATCACACGGAAAGGTATTTACGGCAATCCACTGCCCCAAGTATTAGGCTCATGCTGTCCCTAGCAGCCACAGGCCTGCTACTTCACTCACTGCTGTCCACACACTAACTGCCTCTGTCACTTCCTGGACTTGCCACTAATACTCAGTTCCTCCACCCAAAATGGTCTGGCTGTTAACAATCAACTAGTTCTATGCCTGTTGTGTTACTGGGCAAACATCACCTACAATCTAGAAAGTGACATCTTGTGACCATTAGTTATTACTAGAGATGAGCGGTGTTTGAAGCGAACTGTTCGTCAATTTCAAATTTGAGCTGTTTTGGGCAGTGTTCGAGCCGTTCGACGAACCTGAACGATTTTGAAAAAATCCGGCTGTTCGAGGTTATGTTCGATAACTGACCTAAATAGTCACTGGATTTTTTCACAGTAATGCTGAGAATCACTGTTAAAACACAGTTTGAGTGTACAGCGGGGCGTGGGGAGGGGCATGGGATGGATCTCTGCTGAAATAATCAAGATCTCCTTTTTTTTTCTCTTTCCCCCATTTCCAGTGGGCGGTGTAGTCTGCCAGCCTATCAGCAGCGCACACACCTCCGAAGTGCTTTTTTTTCACACAAGCAAGGTCATGTGTCATTGGCTGTGTATGTCACATGTCCTTGCCCTATAAGACCCAGCCATTTCCCCCTTGCCACCATTTTCTCACTGCTGCAGCACAGTGTTAGACGGCACTGCTGCTGCTGTTAGCACTATCTTTCTAACAGTGACTGTGAAGCGAATTTGCAGTTAGACAGGAAGGTTTAGGGAGTAGGGAGGGACTAGTTAGTAATTGCAGCCCTTTGAAGGGCTAGGTTGCAGCAGTTCCTAGCACTTTTAGCAGGCAGGTCTGTGCTCTATAAAGACAGATAGGTCAACTTGGGAGTAGTGACTATTTGTAGTTGCAGCCCTTTTGAGGGCTAGGTTACATCAGTTGCTATCACTTTTTGCCAGCTCCACCAGCATTGAAATACTCATAATTTTTTGCTGCATCTTGCCTGTAGAATAATTGTGGGCATAGTAGCAGTGTGTGGTACTCATTCTATTAGGCCATCTATACAAAGCTCCACCAGCGTTAAAAAAAAATAATTTTTATCTGCATCTTGCCTGAACAATAATTTTGGGCATAGTAGCAGTGTGTGGTACACATTCTATTAGGCCATCAATACAAAGCTCCACCAGCCTTAAAAAAAAAAGAATTTCTATCTGCATCTTGCCTGGATAATAATTTTGGGCATAGTAGCAGTGTGTGGTACTCATTGTATTAGGCCATCTATACAAAGCTCCACCAGCGTTGAAATACTCATAATTTTTTGCTGTATCTTCCCTGTAGAATAATTGTGGGCATAGTTGTTGTGAATACCTTGGAGGCGACTTCTGAGCTGGGGCTCCCTCCGGTGGTTGCTGAGGGTAATGAATCAATTACTGAATGGCCTTCAGCTGGCTCTGAATGGTATGATATAAGTGACGTGAGTTCCCAGCAGCCTTGCCGGTAATCAATTGTTCCTCCTGCTCTTGCTTGGAGCACACCTTGCTTTCCTGCTCTCATTCAGATAAGTGTTTTGCTTTATCTTCCTCAGTTGGATTTTCACTGCTGGTTTGCTGCTTGCAGTGGACTGCAGCCTGGTCCCCTTTTGGGGTCTTGCGCTGCAATTGTGCTCATTGTGTGTTTGCATTTTTGCTTTGTTCCTTTGTCACTTTTCATTTGCTGTGTTGCTGTGTGTTACACCAGAGATCTGATTTAGGTGGTAGAGATCGCGTGATCTCAGGTTTTTTGTTAATCAGAAGTGTTGGTATTTTTGTCAGGGTTTTTTTGGGTTGCAGTCAGAATTCTTTCCTATACTTTTCTATCTAGACAGAATGGGCCCAAGCGTTTGCTCATTCTATTTTCTGTCTGTGTCCATGTTTTCTTCTTGTCTAACCGCCATTACATGTTCGGGGGCTTCCTATTTCTTTGGGGATTCTGCTCCGGGGCAGATAGCATTCATCTTTTTGCCTTTACATGTAGCTATCTCTCCGGCTGTGACGAGGCGTCTAGGATCACCGTAGGTACGCTCCACTGCTATTTCTAGTGTGGCGGTTAATTTAGGTTACTGCAATCCAATAGTTTCCAGCCTCTCTGGTGTATTGCTACTTTGGCTATATTTTGCAGTTTCTCCTCAGCTACTGAAACATAACAGTATTACCGGCCAGACAGAAAATTATATGGTACTCACAGAAGGGAAAAATAGTAAAGAGGAAAAAGTTTGTTACATTTTTTTTTTCCTTCTTTTTCTCTGGGTGCTGAGGAGGAATTTTTTTTTCTCTCAATGGAGTGTTAGGGGTCGAGTTCCCGCTTCTGCACAAGGGGAATCTCGAGCCGTCACTGCTGCAGTCTCCCATCCGTCTCTGGCCGCAGCGTCTCGCCCAGTCTAACATTGTGCAGAGGATTACTGCTGCTCCTCCAGGCTCTGCTATTGTAGCCAGTACTGGTTAGCGGCGAGCAGACGTCTTTGGGACAAAGTCCTTGTTTTCCCCTTCTGAGCATGCCCAGAGTAAGATCTGTCATTGGAGATCAGGGGTCACATGCTCAGGTACTGCAGCAGCTCCTATTGGTCCGCCAGGAAGGTCCTGTGACTACTGGTGTTCTGGAACAGTTTCATTGGTCCTTGTTTCTGGCAGGCCCTGTAGCTGTTACTATAAAAGGGTGGCATGGCTGGGCCGCCATGCGCCAGTGTCAATCTTTGTAGAAAAAAATCAATCACATTATGTGCTTTGCGCTAGGGTGATCTTGCACGCATGTGTTAGGGCTCGGCTGAAATAAGCCCCTAGAATACCGGCACCTCCGGTGAGGAGATTGTATGCAGTGTTTAGGGCTCGGCTGAAA
>JARQOD010012470.1:0-19484 GCA_033576555.1 Oophaga sylvatica | reverse complement strand
ACCCAGTGTGACAGAGAGAGACAGAGAAAGAGAGTGGGACATGGAGAAAAGGGACACAGAGACAGTTAAGAGCTGGTGTCACCCTCTACAGCATTTGGCGGCGGCTGTCATCCCGGCTTCACACGTGTAGGTTCCTCATCCGTGAACTCCCCCTCGTTGTGATCAGCTTCCTGTAAGCCCCTGACTCACGATCTCGTAGCGGTCGCCCCCTGAAGACTTTGCCCCTTTTGTACCATGTGACCTCGGCGCTGGCGCGGGCACTTGGCACTCCAGGAACGCCCGGTCTTCCTATAGCGATCTTATCCCGCAGCGGCTTCGTATTTTTCACTGGAAGTTCTGAAATAAGGAGAGAGTCACTGCGAGGTTAATATTATTCTAAAACTTGAGTGCGCTCTGAGGTGACTGGAGGATAGACTTGATGTAACAGCAGAATAGTGACTGCAGTCTGGAAGTGACAGGAGGATAAGACGCGATGAAAACAGCAGATTAGTGAGTGCAGCTCTGGAGGTGACTAGAGGATAAACATATGTACAGCAGAATAGGGGAGTGCACCTGGAGGATAAGACCTGATTAACAGCAGAATATGACTGCAGCTCTGGAGATGACTGGAGGATAAGACCTGATTAACAGCAGAATAGTGAGTGCAGCTCTGGAGGGGACTGGGGGATAAGCCTGATGTAACAGCAAATAGTGACTGCAGCTCTGGAGGTGACTGGGGATAAGACACGATGTAACAGCAAATAGTGAGTGCAGCTCGGGAGGTGACTGGAGGAAAAGACCGTGAACAGCAGAATAGGAGTGCAGCTCTGGAGGTGACTGGGTATGGTCGATATTTTGGCCAAAACATGCAAGTTTCCGAAAACCCCCGTAAAGGGGGTCCCCCACTTGCGAGTCCTACCACTAATAGTAAAGGGGATATTGTGTTGGTTTTCTATTCGTGTATCCTCGATCTCTGGAGACCGGTCACACTGTCACACAGCTTTTGTCGAGCACAGGATAATGGGAGGAAGACTTGGGAGCGTTGGATGATGAAGTCTTGGGAGTCATCTTTGTGAGGCTGGTCGGTTGTCACAATCTCCACCATCCGTGGAGCTTCCAGATCCCCAGGGTTGGTGGAAGAAGCTCTTCTGAATGTTGGGGACGTTGAGCGAGGCGCGGGTCTTCTGCATGTCTTATGGGTCGTGGTGATCAGTCTGATTGCGGGGAGGTGAGAATGTGCAGCGCCCCGGACTCCGATAGATGAGTGGGGTATGTGGATGAATTAATGGCTGACAGAAGTTGACCGTGGCCAGATATTGGGGAGGACTGAGCCGCCGTCTAGAAAGGATTATACAGGCTCTACAGAAGTTGGAACAGATCGGGCATCATGGTTGAGGTTATCGTGGGGCGGTGTATGGACAGTTAAGGATTCTTAGCTCCTGGTGCGAGTCCTGTACCAGCGACATTACAGCGAGGTGTGGATTGTAAAATACCAAGGAGGTGAACATGTGACTGCTGTGTAATAGGGGGGGCTGGGGGGAGCCGGTGGTGTTTGGGGAAGGAATAAAGTGCTTAAATTGTATGTTATTGGGTATAAGTTGTACTTGTTTTAAATGTTGCATAAAAATATCTGATTTTAAAGAAAAACCTAATAGCAAAATGCAAAAAGGACTAAAATCCTGCAAAAATAAAAAAAAACAGTTGAAATAGGCAGCACCGCTCACCGGCCCAGGTCTTTGAACAAATGCAACTACAGGGTGCAGCCAGCCCATATAGCAAGATGTTGGCAACACAGGTACAAAATACTTATAGACAGCCGCTCTCCACCTGCCCAGTATATGATTACACAATAAAGGCCTGCACAGGCGCTGTTTCACACGGAAACTGCCGCTCTCCACCTGCCCAGTATATGATTACACAATAAAGGCCTGCACGGGGCGCTGTTCACACGAGGATACTGCCGCTCTCCACCTGCCCATATATGATTACACAATAAAGGCCTGCACAGGGGCGCTGTTCACACGAGGATACTGCCGCTCCCACCTGCCCAGTATATGATACACAATAAAGGCCTGCACAGGGCGCTGTTCACACGAGGATACTGCCGCTCTCCACCTGCCCAGTATATATTACACAAAAAGGCCTGCACAGGGCGCTGGTCACACGAGGATACTGCCGCTCTCCACCTGCCCAGTATATGATTACACAATAAAGGCCTGCACAGGGCGCTGTTCACACGAGGATACTGCCGCTCTCCACCTGCCAGTATATGATTACACAATAAAGGCCTGCACGGGGCGTGTTCACCAACGAGGATACTGCCGCTCTCCACCTGCCCAGTATATGATTACACAATAAAGGCCTGCACAGGCGCTGTTCACACGAGGAACTGCCGCTCTCCACCTGCCCAGATATGATTACACAAAAAGGCCTGCACGGGGCGATGTTCACACGAGGATACTGCCGCTCTCCACCTCCCCAGTATATGATTACACAATAAAGGCCTGCACAGGGCGCTGTTCACACGAGGATACTGCCGCTCTCCACCTGTCCAGTATATGATTACACAATAAAAGGCCTGCACAGGGCGCTGTTCACACGAGAATACTGCCGCTCTCCACCTGCCCAGTATATGATTACACAATAAAGGCCTGCACAGGGCGCTGTTCACACGAGGATACGCCGCTCTCCACCTGCCCAGTATATGATTACACAATAAAGGCCTGCACAGGGCGCTGTTCACACGAGGATACTGCCGCTCTCCACCTGCCCAGTATATGATTACACAATAAAGGCCTGCACAGGACGCTGTTCACACGAGATACTGCCGTCTCCCACCTGCCCAGTATATGATTACACAATAAAGGCCTGCACAGGGCGCTGTTCACACGAGGATACTGCCGCTCTCCACCTGCCCAGTATATGATTACACAATAAAGGCCTGCACAGGGCTCTGTTCACACGAGGATACTGCCGCTTCTCCACCTGCCCAGTATATGATTACACAATAAAGGCCTGCACAGGACGCTGTTCACACAGGGATACTGCCGCTCTCCACCTGCCCAGTATATGATTACACAATAAAGGCCTGCACAGGGCGCTGTTCACACGAGGATACTGCCGCTCTCCCCACCTGCCCAGTATATGATTACACAATAAAGGCCTGCACAGGACGCTGTTCACATGAGGATACTGCCGCTCTCCACCTGCCCAGTATATGATTACACAATAAAGGCCTGCACAGGACGCTGTTCACACGAGGATACTGCCGCTCTCCACCTGCCCAGTATATGTTTACACAATAAAAGGCCTGCACAGGGCGCTGTTCACACGAGGATACTGCACAGTGTCTGGTTCTCAGCCCATTAGTCACGTCCGTACTGTTCGATTAGGTGGCTGGCCAGCACACCCTCAGTGCACCCCAGTGTGAACAGCCCTGAATGCACGACCAGAAGTTCTGGGCTTGGCTGCACCTGAAAAATATAGTGCACAAAATACGCCCTGTGCAGGCCTTTATTGTGTAATCATATACTGGGCAGGTGGAGAGCGCAGTATCCTCGTGTGAACAGCGTCCTGTGCAGGCCTTTATTGTGTAATCATATACTGGGCAGGTGGGAGCGGCAGTATCCTCGTTGAAAGCGCCTGTGCAGGCCTTTATTGTGTAATCATATAACGGGCAGGTGGAGAGCGGCAGTATCCTCGTGTGAACAGCGCCCTGTGCAGGCCTTTATTTGTAATCATATACTGGGCAGGTGGAGAGCGGCAGTATCCTCGTGTGAACGGCGCCTGTGCGGCCTTTATTGTGTAATCATATACTGGGCAGGTGGAGAGCGCAGTATCCTCGTGTGAACAGCGCCCTGTGCAGGCCTTTATTGTGTAAACATATACTGGGCAGGTGGAGAGCGGCAGTATCCTCGTGTGAACGGCGCCCTGTGCAGGCCTTTATTGTGTAATCATATACTGGGCAGGTGGAGAGCGGCAGTATCCTCGTGTGAACAGCGCCCTGTGCAGGCCTTTATTGTGTAATCATATACTGGGCAGGTGGAGAGCGGCAGTATCCTCGTGTGAACAGCGCCCTGTGCAGGCCTTTATTGTGTAATCATATACTGGGGCAGGTGGAGAGCGGCAGTATCCTCGTGTGAACAGCGCCCTGTGCAGGCCTTTATTGTGTAATCATATACTGGGCAGGTGGAGAGCGGGCAGTATCCTCGTGTGAACAGCGCCCTGGCAGGCCTTTATTGTGTAATCATATACTGGGCAGGTGGAGAGCGGCAGTATCCTCGTGTGAACAAGCGCCCTGTGCAGGCCTTTATTGTGTAATCATATACTGGGCAGGTGGAGAGGGCAGTATCCTCGGTGAACAGCGCCCTGGTGCGGGGCTTATTGTGAATTCATACGGGGCCCGGGGGAGAGCGGCAGTATCCCGTGTGAACAGCGCCCTGTGCAGGCCTTTATTGTGTAATAATCATATACTGGGCAGGTGGAGAGCGGCAGTATCCTCGTGTGAACAGCGCCTGTGCAGGCCTTTTATTGTGTAATATTTATATGGGCAGGTGGAGAGCGGCAGTATCCCCGTGTAAAACCGCCCGTGCGGCCCCTTTTTTGGGGTAATATATACGGGCAGGGGGGAAGGGGCAGTATCCTGTGTAAACACCCCCCTGTGCGGCTTTATTGTGTTTTTCATTTTTGGGGGGGGGCGGCAGACCCTTGAACCCCCCCGGGGGGCCCCTTTTTTGGTAAATAAATGGGCCCCGGGGGGGGAGAGGGCAGTATTTGGAACGGGTTGGCGGGCCTTTATTGGGAAATCATATACTGGGCAGGGGGAGAGGGCAGACCCTCGTGTGAAAGCGCCGTCGGTTTTTTTTGGGAATTATATGGGCGGGGAGGCGGCATTCCCCTGTAAAACCGCCCTGTGCGGCCTTTATTTTTAATAAATTACTGGGCAGGTGGGAGCGGCAAAACCCGTGTGAACAGGCCCGTGCGGCCCTTTTTAAGTGAATCATATAGGGGCGGGGGGGGGGATTCCCGGGGAACGGGCCCCTTCGGCCTTTATTGTTAATAATATGGGCGGTGGGAGGGGGGGTTCCCTGTGTGAACAGGCCTTGCAGGCCTTTTTGTTAATCTTTGGGCGGGGGGGAGCGGGGTATCCCGTTAAAACAGCCCCTGGGGCCCTTTATTTTGAATATTACGGGGAGGGGGAGAGCGGGTTTTCCCGTGTGAACACGCCCTGGCGGCCCTTTTTGTGTAATTATACCGGTGGGGGGGGACTGGAGGGAAGACATGATGTAACAGCAGAATAGTGACTGCAGCTCTGGAGGTGACTGGAGGATAAGACATAAGTAACGCAGAATAGTGACTGCAGCTCTGGAGGTGACTGGAGGATAAGACACAATGTAGCAGCAGAATAGTGAGTGAGCTCTGGAGGTGACTGGAGGATAAGACAAGATGTAACAGCAGAATAGTGACTGCAGCTCTGGAGGTGACTGGAGATAAGACACAATGTAGCAGCAGAATAGTGAGTGCAGCTCTGGAGGTGACTGGAGGATAAGAACAATGTAGCAGCAGATAGTGAGTGCAGCTCTGGAGGTGACTGGAGGATAAGACACAATGTAGCAGCAGAATAGTGAGTGCAGCTTGGAGGTGACTGGAGGATAAGACAAGATTAACAGCAGAATAGTGACTGCAGCTCTGGAGTGACTGGAGGATAAGACATGATGTAACAGCAGAATAGTGACTGCAGCTCTGGAGGTGACTGGAGGATAAGACACAATGTAGCGCAGAATAGTGAGTGCAGCTCTGGAGGTGACTGGAGGATAAGACACAATGTAGCAGCAGAATAGTGAGTGCAGCTCTGGAGGTGACTGGAGGATAAGACACAATGTAGCAGCAGAATATGAGTGCAGCTCTGGAGGTGATTAGAGGATAAGAACACGGTGTAAACAGCAGAATAGTGAGTGCAGCTCTGAAGGTGACTGGAGGATAAGACATGATGTAACAGCAGAATAGTGACTGCAGGTCTGGAGGTGACTGGAGGATAAGACACAATGTAGCAGCAGAATAGTGAGTGCAGCTCTGGAGGTGACTGGAGGATAAGACACAATGTAGCAGCAGAATAGTGAGTGCAGCTCTGGAGGTGACTGGAGATAAGACACAATGTAGCAGCAGAATAGTGAGTGCAGCTCTGGAGGTGATTAGAGGATAAGACACGGTGTAACAGCAGAATAGTGAGTGCAGCTCTGAAGGTGACTGGAGGATAAGACATGATGTAACAGCAGAATAGTGACTGCAGCTCTGGAGGTGACTGGAGGGTAAGACATGATGTAACAGCAGAATAGTGACTGCAGCTCTGGAGGTGACTGGAGGATAAGACACGGTGTTAACAGCAGAATAGTGAGTGCAGCTCTGAAGGTGACTGGAGGATAAGACACGGTGTAACAGCAGAATAGTGACTGCAGCTCTGGAGGTGACTGGAGTGCGAATGCAGTATCTTAGGATCAGTTGATTGGCCCCTGTGTATGTGGAGGGGCCGTACCCACCTCTGATGCGCAGGCTGGCACAGCATTCTGCACTTCCGCCACCAGTTTGATTTCTCCGGCATCTTCGGCCTGGACACTCTTGAAGGTCAATGAGAACGTCCGCCCTAGAATGAAAAACCGCAGAGATTGAGAGTGAAGACGGTGAAGGAAACTCATCACCACAACCAGATCCTACAGGGTCCCAGATCTACGGACTGCAGAGGATCAGGGGAACTCTGGGGCCACAGGACCCCGGAGCAGGAATGGAGGACCCTCATCTACTGGTGACCTCACGATTTATTGGCTCCAGGCAACACTCACCCTCCTGGCGCAGCTTCACGTTGTCTCCTGCCCTCAGTTTTGCGCCATTTTTGTACCATTGAGTCTGGACGTCATCATGAGAAATCTGACATACGAACGAAGCCGACCCCTTCTCCACCACATCCGGGTCCAGTAGAGGCTTAACGAAGCCGATGTCCCGGGCTGTGGACGAAGAAGACGGGTAAAATGACAGAAGGCACCACAGCAAACGAGATCAAATGACTGCTATAACACGGGCAACGCACACCGAGACCTCCTACCACGAGGACGAGAAGATCTGTCAGGTTACGTCATCTTATCTCACCATACAGAGAGGTCACTGTCTACACAAAGCACATATCATACTCCCGAGCTGCACTCACTATTCTGCTGGTGCAGTCACTGTGTACATACATTACATTACTGATCCTGAGTTACATCCTGTATTATACTCCAGAGCTGCACTCACTATTTGCTGGTGCAGTCACTGTGTACATAAAATTACATTACTGATCCTGAGTTACATCCTGTATTACACTCCAGAGCTGCACTCACTATTCTGCTGTGCAGTCACTGTGTACATACATTACATTACTGATCCTGAGTTACATCCTGTATTATACTCCAGAGCTGCACTCACTATTCTGCTGGTGCAGTCACTGTGTACATACATTACATTACTGATCCTGAGTTACATCCTGTATTATACTCCAGAGCTGCACTCACTATTCTGCTGGTGCAGTCACTGTGTACATACATTACATTACTGATCCTGAGTTACCTCCTGTATTATACTCCAGAGCTGCACTCACTATTCTGCTGGTGCAGTCACTGTGTACATACATTACATTACTGATCCTGAGTTACATCCTGTATTATACCCCAGAGCTGCACTCACTATTCTGCTGGTGCAGTCACTGTGTACATACATTACATTACTGATCCTGAGTTACATCCTGTATTATACTCCAGAGCTGCACTCACTATTCTGCTGGGGCAGTCACTGTGTACATACATTACATTACTGATCCTGAGTTACATCCTGTATTATACTCCAGAGCTGCACTCACTATTCTGCTGGTGCAGTCACTGTGTACATACATTACATTACTGATCCTGAGTTACATCCTGTATTATACCCCAGAGCTGCACTCACTATTCTGCTGGTGCAGTCACTGTGTACATACATTACATTAACTGATCCTGAGTTACATCCTGTATTATCCTCCAGAGCTGTACTCACTATTCTGCTGGTGCAGTCACTGTGTACATACATTACATTACTGATCCTGAGTTACATCCTGTATTATACTCCAGAGCTGCACTCACTATTCTGCTGGTGCAGTCCCCTGTGTACATACATTACATTACTGATCCTGAGTTACATCCTGTATTATACTCCAGAGCTGCACTCACTATTCTGCTGGTGCAGTCACTGTGTACATACATTACATTACTGATCCTGAGTTACATCCTGTATTATACTCCAGAGCTGCACTCACTATTCTACTGGTGCAGTCACTGTGTACATACATTACATTACTGATCCTGAGTTACATCCTGTTTATACTCCAGAGCTGCACTCACTATTCTGCTGGTGCAGTCACTGTGTACATACATTACGTTACTGATCCTGAGTTACATCCTGTATTATACTCCAGAGCTGCACTCACTATTTCTGCTGGTGCAGTCACTGTGTACATACATTACTGATCCTGAGTTACATCCTGTATTATACTCCAGAGCTGCACTCACTATTCTGCTGGTGCAGTCACTGTGTACATCATTACGTTACTGATCCTGAGTTACATCCTGTATTATACTCCAGAGCTGCACTCACTATTCTGCTGGTGCAGTCACTGTGTACATACATTACATTACTGATCCTGAGTTACATCCTGTATTTATACCCCAGAGCTGCACTCACTATTCTGCTGGTACAGTCACTGTGTACATTCATTACATTACTGATCCTGAGTTACATCCTGTATTATACTCCAGAGCTGCACTCACTATTCTGCTGGTGCAGTCACTGTGTACATACATTACATTACTGATCCTGAGTTACATCCTGTATTATACTCCAGAGCTGCACTCACTATTCTGCTGGTGCAGTCACTGTGTACATACATTACATTACTGATCCTGAGTTACATCCTGTATTATACTCCAGAGCTGCACTCACTATTCTACTGGTGCAGTCACTGTGTACATACATTACATTACTGATCCTGAGTTACATCCTGTATTATACTCCAGAGCTGCACTCACTATTCTGCTGGTGCAGTCACTGTGTACATACATTACGTTACTGATCCTGAGTTACATCCTGTATTATACTCCAGAGCTGCACTCACTATTCTGCTGGTGCAGTCACTGTGTACATACATTACTGATCCTGAGTTACATCCTGTATTATACTCCAGAGCTGCACTCACTATTCTGCTGGTGCAGTCACTGTGTACATACATTACGTTACTGATCCTGAGTTACATCCTGTATTATACTCCAGAGCTGCACTCACTATTCTGCTGGTGCAGTCACTGTGTACATACATACATTACTGATCCTGAGTTACATCCTGTATTATACTTCAGAGCTGCACTCACTATTCTGCTGGTGCAGTCACTGTGTACATACATTACATTACTGATCCTGAGTTACATCCTGTATTATACTCCAGAGCTGCACTCACTATTCTGCTGGTGCAGTCACTGTGAACATACATTACATTACTGATCCTCAGTTACCTCCTGTATTATACCCCAGAGCTGCACTCACTATTCTGCTGGTGCAGTCACTGTGTACATACATTACTGATCCTGAGTTACATCCTGTATTATACTCCAGAGCTGCACTCACTATTCTGCTGGTGCAGTCACTGTGTACATACATTACATTACTGATCCTGAGTTACACCCTGTATTATACTCCAGAGCTGCACTCACTATTCTGCTGGTGCATTCACTGTGTACATACATTACATTACTGATCCTGAGTTACATCCTGTATTATACTACAGAGCTGCACTCACTATTCTGCTGGTGCAGTCACTGTGTACATGCATTACATTACTGATCCTGAGTTACATCCTGTAATATACCCCAGAGCTGCACTCACTATTCTGCTGGTGCAGTCACTGTGTACATACATTACATTACTGATCCTGAGTTACATCGTGTATTATACCCCAGAGCTGCACTCACTATTCTGCTGGTGCAGTCACTGTGTACATACATTACATTACTGATCCTGAGTTACATCCTGTATTATACTCCAGAGCTGCACTCACTATTCTGCTGGTGCAGTCACTGTGTACATACATTACTGATCCTGAGTTACATCCTGTATTATACTCCAGAGCTGCACTCACTATTCTGCTGGTGCAGTCACTGTGTACATACATTACTGATCCTGAGTTACATCCTGTATTATACTCCAGAGCTGCACTCACTATTCTGCTGGTGCATTCACTGTGTACATACATTACATTACTGATCCTGAGTTACATCCTGTATTATACTCCAGAGCTGCACTCACTATTCTGCTGTGCAGTCACTGTGTACATACATTACATTACTGATCCTGAGTTACATCCTGTATTATACTCCAGAGCTGCACTCACTATTCTGCTGGTGCAGTCACTGTGTACATACATTACATTACTGATCCTGAGTTACATCCTGTATTATACCCCAGAGCTGCACTCACTATTCTGCTGGTGCAGTCACTGTGTACATACATTACTGATCCTGAGTTACATCCTGTATTATACTCCAGAGCTGCACTCACTATTCTGCTGGTGCAGTCACTGTGTACATACATTACATTACTGATCCTGAGTACATCCTGTATTATACCCCAGAGCTGCACTCACTATTCTGCTGGTGCAGTCACTGTGTACATACATTACTGATCCTGAGTTACATCCTGTATTATACTCCAGAGCTGCACTCACTATTCTGCTGGTGTAGTCACTGTGTACATACATTACATTACTGATCCTGAGTTACCTCCTGTATTATACTCCAGAGCTGCACTCACTATTCTGATGGTGCAGTCACTGTGTACATACATTACATTACTGATCCTGAGTTACATCCTGCATTATACTCCAGAGCTGCACTCACAGTTTCTAGAATGTTCTTTTAATGCCTCCCCCTGCTGATGATGGCGGTACAGCAGCAGGGAGCTCATGCTGGGGTGGTCACATATACACTCACTCACACATCTCCACCATGATTGGCTCTCTCACCTCGCACAGTCAGCTGGGCGGAGCTTTTGTTGTCACCGGCGTCGCAGACGTACGTCCCCTTGTCATCATATTCACACTTGTGGATGGTGAGGTTACGTTTGTTACTTTGGGAAATGATTGTGATCTTCTTGCTCGGCCGCAGCTCGGACCCATCCTGAAATGGCAGAATATGTGAGGTTCAGTGAAGTTACCGGTGGCGTCATCCAGTGCGGAGCGACTGTCCGGCCAGTGACAGCCCGGGGTCCCCAACCTGCTCATGACCAAGTGATGAGGCACAAAGCTCAAATCCATCAGTAAGGAGACAGTAAGTAAAGAGATAATTTACCTTCAGCCACTTCACCTCGGCATTCGCCGCGATACCTCACATTCAAGCGTCACCTTGTCCCTCTCCTCCACTGTCATGTTCTGTAGTGGATGAGTGATTTCTACTGGAGGTTCTGACAACACAAAGACACTTGTCACATAACTGGTTAATCATGGCCGCCTTCAGGGTAAACGGAGGGTGACATTACTGCTGCGTGTGACCGGCAGAGTCATCCACACAAGCAACAGCTCGTTCCTTATCAAACATGTAACAGTGCGAAATGGAAGGTTCTGATCAGAGAGACTGGAGTGTCAGATGTACGGCCCTGTTATTTCTAGGGTGTATGGCCTGTTATTTCTCAGGTGTACGGCCCTGTTATTTCCCAGGTGTACGGCCCTGTTATTTCTAAGGTGTATGGCCCTGTTATTTCTCAGGTGTACGGCCCTGTTATTTCTAGGGTGTAGGGCCCTGTTATTTCTCAGATGTATGGCCCTGTTATTTCTCAGGTGTATGGCTCTCTTATTTCTCAGGTGTATGGCCCTGTTATTTCTCAGGTGTACGGCCCTGTTATTTCTAGGGTGTATGGCTCTGTTATTTCTCAGGTGTACGGCCCTGTTATTTCTAGGGTGTAGGGCCCTGTTATTTCTCAGGTGTATGGCTCTGTTATTTCTCAGGTGTATGGCTCTGTTATTTCTAGGTGTATGGCTCTGTTATTTCTCAGGTGTATGGCTCTGTTATTTCTCAGGTGTATGGCCCTGTTATTCTCTAGGTGTATGGCTCTGTTATTTCTCAGGTGATGGCCCTGTTATTTCTCAGGTGTATGGCTCTGTTATTTCTCAGGTGTATGGCCTCTGTTATTTTCTCAGGTGTATGGCTCATGTTATTTCTAGGTGTACGGCTCTGTTATTTCCTAGGTGTTTTAGCGGCTCTGTTATTTCTAGGGTGTATGGCCTGTTATTTCTAGGGTGTATGCCCTGTTATTTCCAGGTGTAGGCTCTGTTATTTCTCAGGTGTATGGCCCTGTTATTTCTCAGGTGTATGGCTCTGTTATTTCTCAGGTGTATGGCTCTGTTATTTCTAGGTGTATGGCCCTGTTATTTCTAGGTGTATGGCCTGTTATTTCTAGGGTGTATGGCTCTGTTATTTCCCAGGTGTATGGCCTGTTATTTCTAGGGTGTATGGCTCTGTTATTTCCTCAGGTGTACGGCTCTGTTATTTCTAGGTGTATGGCCTGTTATTTCTAGGGTGTATGGCCTTATTCTAGGTTAGGCTCGTTATTCTAGGTGTATGGCTCTGTTATTTCTCAGGTGTATGGCTCTGTTATTTCTAGGTGTATGGCCTCTGTTATTTCTAGGTGTATGGCCCTGTTATTTCTAGGTGTATGGCTCTGTTATTTCTAGGTGTATGGCCCTGTTATTTCTAGGTGTATGGCTCTGTGTTATTTTCAGTGTATGGCCCTGTTATTTCTAGGTGTATGGCCCTGTTATTTCTAGGGTGTATGGCTCTGTTATTTCTCAGGTGTATGCTCTGTTATTCAGGTGTATGGCCTGTTTATTTCTAGGTAGCTCTTTATTTCCAGTGTAGCCTGTTATTCTAGTGATGCCTGTATTTCTGGTGTATGCCGTTATTCAGGTGATGCCTGTTATTCTAGTGTAGGCTGTTATTAGGGTGAGCCTGTTATTCTAGGGATGGCCTGTTATTTCTAGTGTATGCTCTGTTATTTCAGGTGTAGGCCTGTTATTTCAGTGATGCCGTTTTCTAGGTATGGCCTGTTTCAGGTGTATGCCTGTTATTCAGTGTAGGCCTTTATTCAGGTGTAGCCTGTTTTCTAGGTGATGCCTGTTATTTTCAGTGTATGGCTCTTATTTCTAGTGTAGGCCCTGTTATTTTAGGTATGCCTGTTATTTCAGGTGAGGCTCTGTTATTCAGGTGTAGGCCTGTATTTCTAGTGTATGGCTCTGTTTTCTAGGTGTATGCCTGTTATTTCGGGTGTAGGCCTGTTATTTCAGGTGTAGGCCTGTTATTTCTAGGTTAGGCTCTGTTATTTCAGTGTATGCTCTGTTATTTCTAGGTGTATGCTGTTTTCTAGTGTAGCCTGTTATTTCAGGTGTAGCCTGTTATTTCAGTGTATGGCCTGTTATTTCAGGTGTATGCCTGTTATTTCAGGTTACTGTTATTCTAGTTAGGCTCTGTATTTCAGGTGTAGCCCTTGTTATTTCTAGGTGAGCTCTGTTATTTCAGGTGTATGGCTCGTTATTTCTAGGTGTATGGCCGTATTAGTGTATCTGTATTTCAGGTGTATGGCCTGTTATTTCTAGGTGTATGGCTCTGTTATTTCCAGGTGTATGCCTGTTATTCTAGGTGTATGGCCTGTTATTCTGGTGTAGGCTCTGTTATTTCAGGTGTATGGCCTGTTATTTCTAGGTGTAGGCCTGTTATTTCAGGTGTATGGCCTGTATTTCTAGGTTATGGCTCTGTTATTTCCAGGTGTAGGCCTGTTATTTCTGGTGTTGGCCCTGTTATTTCTAGGTAGGCTCTGTTATTTTAGTGTATGAGCTGTTATTTCTAGGTGTAGGCCTGTTATTTCAGGTGTAGCTCTGTTATTCAGTGTAGGCCTGTTATTCTAGGGTTAGCCTGTTATTTCTAGGTGTAGCCTGTTATTTCTAGTGTAGGCCTGTATTTCTAGGTGAGCTCGTTATTTCCAGGTGAGCTCTGTTATTCAGTGTATGCCTGTTATTCTCAGGTGTAGGCTGTATTTCAGGTGAGGCTCTGTTATTTAGGTATGGCCTGTATTCTAGGTGTATGCCTTTATTTCAGGTGTATGCCTGTTATTTCAGGGTATGGCCTGTATTTCTAGGTGTAGGCCTGTTATTTCTCAGGTTGCTCGTTATTTCTAGTGTATGGCCTGTTATTTCCAGTGTAGGCCGTTATTCAGGTGTTGGCCTGTATTTCAGGTGTAGCCTGTATTTCTGGCTGTAGTGGCCTGTATTCTAGGTGTATGGCCTGTATTTCTAGGTGTAGGCTCTGTTATTTCAGGTGTAGGCCTGTATTTCAGGGTATGCCGTTATTTCTAGGTGTAGGCCTGTTATTCAGTGTAGGCCTGTTATTTCTAGTGTAGGCCTGTTATTTCAGGTGTAGGCTCTGTTATTTCTAGGTGTATGCCTGTTATTTCTAGGTGCCTGTTATTTCTCAGGTGTATGGCCTGTTATTTCAGTGTATGGCCTTATTTTAGCGTATTTGGTAGTGTTTTGTATGCTTTTAGTGTAGGTGTTATTTCAGTGTAGTGTTATTAGGTGAGCCGTTTTTGGGTGTTATTAGGAGCCTGTATTAGTAGTGTATTGGTGTAGGCGTATCAGTGTAGGTTATTTCTGTGCTTTTGGTGGCTGTTATTGGTAGGCTGTATTTGTGAGCTGTATTCATATGCCTGTATTTCAGGTTAGCTGTATTTTGTGTGCCTGTTTCAGGTTAGCTGTATTAGTGATGCGTATTTTGTTGTGTATCGTGTAGTGTATTTTAGGTAGCTGTATTTTCGTGGCCTGTTATTCGTGTAGCCTGTATCATTGGCCTGTTTTCTGGGTTCTTTTTCAGTGATGGCTGTATTTCTGTTGCTATCAGGTATGGCGTTTGTTGCCTTTGTGGCGTATGTGTTGCTGTTATTTAGGTGGCTGTTATTCTGGAGGCTTATTAGTAGCTGTTTCAGGGTAGCGTTTCAGTAGGTCGTTTAGTAGTGTTATTAGTTAGCCGTTATTCATTGCGTTATTCTAGGTGAGCGTATTTAGTGTAGGCCTGTATTCTAGGTTGCTCTGTTTCCGTGTAGCTGTATTTCAGGAGCTTTTCGGTAGTGTTATCGGTGTAGCTGTTATTTCGAGCCTTTATTTCAGGTAGCTTTCAGTGTGCGTATTATGCCTGTTATTCTAGTGTAGCCTGTTTCTGATGTGTATCCGTAGTCATTAGTGTAGCCTGTTATTCTAGGTGGCCTTTATTCAGGTGTACTTATTTAGCTTTTCGATGCCGTTTTAGGTTGGCCGTATCAGGGTGCTATTCTGTGTACGTCTTTTTCATGTGCGTTATCAGTGCCTGTTATTTCGTTTCGGTGCTCTGTTATTTCTAGGTTTTGGCCTGTATTTCTAGGTGTATGGCCTGTTATTCCTAGGGTGTATGGCCTGTTATTTCTAGGGTGTGGTCCTGTTATTTCTAGGTGTAGGCTCTGTTATTTCTAGGTGTATGGCTCTGTTATTTCAGGTGTAGGCCCTGTTATTTCTAGGTGTATGCTCTTATTCCCAGGTGTATGGCCTGTTATTTCTAGGTGTAGGCCTGTTATTTCCTAGGTGTGATTTTGGCTCTGTTATTTCTAGGTGAGGCTGTTATTTCTAGGTGTAGCTCTGTTATTCTAGGTGAGGCCTGTTATTTCTAGGTGTAGGCTCTGTATTTCCAGGTGTATGGCCCTGTTATTTCTAGGTGTAGGCTCTGTTATTTCTCAGTGATGCCCTGTTATTTCTAGGGTGTACGGTCTGTTGTTATTCCAGGTGTAGGCTCTGTTATTTCAGGGTGTATGGCTCTGTTATTTCTAGGTGTATGGCCCTGTTATTTCTAGTGTATGGCTCTGTTATTTCTAGGGTGTAGCCTGTTATTCCAGGTGTATGGCTCTGTTATTTCAGGTGTATGGCCTGTTATTTCCAGGTGTAGGCCTGTTATTTCTCAGGTTTCGGCTCTGTTATTTCCCAGGTGTATGCTCTGTTATTTCAGGTGTATGGCCGTTATTTCTAGGTGTATGGCCTGTTATTCTAGGTGTATGGCCTGTTATTTCTAGGGATGCCCTGTTATTTTGGTGGGCTGTTTTTATATGTCGTTATTCTAGTAGCCTGTTATTTCTATTAGGTCGTTATTTCGGTGTATGGCCTGTTATTTCTAGTGTAGCCTGTATTTTAGGTGTATGCTTGTTATTTCTAGTGTATGGCCTGTATTTCTGGGTGTATGGCCTGTTATTCTAGGGGTGGCCCTGTTATTCTCAGTGATGCCTGTTATTTCTAGGTGTATGGCCTGTTATTTCGGTGTACGGCTCTGTTATTCCAGGTGATGGCCCTGTTATTTTAGTGTGGCCTGTTATTTCTAGGTGTATGGCCTGTATTTCAGGTATGGCCCTGTATTCTAGTGTATGGCTTGTTATTTCTAGGTGTAGGCTCTGTTATTTCTCAGGTGTATGGCTCTGTTATTTCTAGGGTTAGGCCTGTTTGTTATTTCTAGGGTGTATGGCCCTGTTATTTCTGGTGTATGGCTCTGTTATTTTCTGAGTATGGTCTGTTATTTTCTAGGTGTATGGCTCTGTTATTTCCAGGTGTATGGCCCTGTTATTTCTCAGGTGTAGGCTCTGTTATTTCCCAGGTGTACTGCTCTGTTATTTCTAGGGTGTAATTTCCCAGGTGTAGGCTGTTATTTCTAGGGTGTATGCCTGTTATTTCTAGGTGTACGCTCTGTTATTTCCAGGTGTATGCCCTGTTATTTTAGGTGACGGCTCTGTATTTCCCAGTTTACGCTCTGTTATTTCTAGGTGCATGCTTGTTATTTCTAGGTGTACGCTCGTATTTTGGGTGTATGCTCTTATTTCTAGGTGTTGGCCCTGTTATTTCTAGGTGTATGCTTGTTTTCCAGGTGTAGGCTCTGTATTTCTGGGTTGGCCTGTATTTCTAGGGTGTAGGCTCTGTTATTTTCCAGGTGTATGGCTTGTTATTTCTAGGGTGCATGCTCTGTTTTTCTGGGTGTAGGCTTGTTATTTCTCGGTGATGGCCTTGTTATTTCTAGGGTGTATGGCCCTGTTATTTCTAGGGTTCCCTGTTTCATTTTCCGGGGTATGGCCTGTTATTTCTAGGTGTAGGCTTGTTATTTTCCAGGTGTGGCTCTGTTATTTCTAGGGTGTACGGCTCTGTTTTTTCCCCGGGTGTAGGCTCTGTTATTTCTGGGGTGAAAGGCTCTGTTATTTCCGGTGTATGGCCCTGTTATTTTCAGGTGTAGGCTCTGTTATTTCTGGTGTATGGCTCTGTTATTTCTGGGGTTGTAGGGCTTTTATTTCTAGGGTGTATGGCTCTGTTATTTCTAGGTGTATGGCCTGTTATTTCTAGGGTGTACGGCCCTGTTATTTCAGGTGAAAGGCTCTTTATTTCCAGGTGTATGGGGGGGGGGGGGGGGGGGGGGGGGGGGGGGGGGGGGGGGGGGGGGGGGGGGGGGGGGGGGGGGGGGGGGGTTTCCCTGTTATTTCGGGGGGTTTTTGTTTTTTTTCCTCTTTTTTCCCCAGGTGTTGGCTGTTATTTTTTTGGGGTCCCCCCCCCTTTTTTTTAGGCTCTTTTATTTTTTTTTCCCCCTTTTATTTGGGGTTAGGCCTGTTATTCAGGGTTTCCTTTTTTCCGGGTTGGCCTTTTTTTTCGGGTGGGCCTGTTATTTCTGGGTGTTGGCCTGTTATTTTCGGTGTTGGCCTGTTTTTCAGGGGGGGCTTTATTTCAGGTGTAGGTTGTTATTTTGGGTGTTCCCCTTTTTTTTTTTTTTGGCCCTTTTATTTTGGGTGTAGGGCCCTGTTTTTTAGGGTTTGGGCCCCTTTTTTTGGGTTGGTTTGTTTTTTCCCGGGGGGCTGTTATTTCTGGGTTTTGGCCCTTTATTTGGGGTGTAGGCTTTTTTTTGGTGGGGCCTGTTATTTCGGGTGTTTTTTTTTTAAAGGGTTTGGCCTGTTTTTTCCCGGGGGGCCGTTATTTTGGGTGTAGGCCCCTTTTTTTTCCCCTTTTGGGCCCCTTTTATTTTAGGTGAGGCTCTGTTTTTTTTGGGTTTTTGTTTTTTTTTTGGGCCTTGTTATTTTTTGGTTTTTGGGCTGTTATTTCTTTGTAGGCCCTGTTTTTTTGGGGTGTGGTTTTTTTTTCCCAGGGGGCCTGTTTTTTTGGGGTGTAGGCCTTTTTTTGGGGTTGGGGCCCTGTTTTTCTGGGTGTTTGGCTCTTTTTTTGGGTTAGGCTTTTATTTTTTTTTTCCCCTGTTTTTCCGGGTTAGGCCTGTTTTTTTCGGGGTGTTCCCCCTTTTTTTTCCCGGTTTTTTTTTTTTTGGGTTTCCCGTTTTTTTGGGTTTGGTTGTTTTTCGGGTTTGGCTTGTTATTTTTGGGTTTGGCCTGTTTTTTTTAGGTTTTGGCCCCGTTATTTCTGGGTGTAGGCCTGTTTTTTTGGGGGTTTTGGCTTTTTTTCTGGGGTATGGCCTGTTATTTTGGGGTACATTTTTTTTTTTTCCCGGTTTTTTTTTTTCTTTTGTTTTTTTGGGGGTTACGGCTTTTTTTCAGGGTTTTGCCTGTTATTTCTGGGTGAGGCCCTTTTTTTAGGTGTAGGCCCCTTGTTTTTTTCTCGGTGAGGCTTTTTTTCCCCGGTTGGCTTTTTTTTTTTGTAGGTTTTTGTTTTTTTTGGGTTTTTATTTCGGTTGGCCTGTTATTTTTTAGGGCCTGTTTTTTCGGGGTTTGGCCTTTATTTCTGGTGAGGCCTTTTTTTTGGGGTTTTTATTTTGGGTTGTTTTTATTTGGGCCCGGTTTTTTATAGGGTTGTTTTTTTAGGGGGTTTTTTTTGGGGTTTTTTTTTGGGTTGTTTTTTTAGGGGGTTTTTTTTTGGGGGGCCTTTTTTAGGGGTTTGGCTTTTTTTCGGGTGTAGGTTTGTTTTTTCCCCGGGTGTAGGTTTTTTTTGGGGCCTTGTTTTTTTCCAGGTGTGGCTTTTTTTTGGGTTTTTTTTTTTGGGGTACGGCTTGTTTTTTCCCATGTAGGGCCCCTTTTATTTCGGGTGTACGGCTTCTTATTTCCCAGGGTAGGGCCCCGGTTATTTCTCGGTGTTGGCTTGTTATTTTTTAGGGTTTTTTTTTGGGGTGTAGGTCTGTTATTTCCCGGTGTGGCTTTTATTTCTAGGTTTTTGGGTGTTTTTTGGGTGTATGGCTTGTTATTTCTGGTTTATGGCCTGTTATTTTTTTTTCTGGGGTGATGGTGTTTTTTCAGGGTACGGCTCTGTTATTTAGGGTAGGCCTTTATTTCGGGGTGATGGCTTTTTATTTCTGGGGTGTAGGGCCCCTTTTTTTTTCTGGGTGTTGGTTGTTTTTTAGGGTGTAGGCCTGTTTTTTCCCAGGTGTA
>JARQOD010012469.1:0-19490 GCA_033576555.1 Oophaga sylvatica | reverse complement strand
CAGCAAACATATGCCGCGGAGGGAATCAATTGACCCGTTGAAGCGCGGGAGCGCAAAAACGGCCGTCGCTCCGCTGCACACCCCCCAATCCCCCTCCACGACATTCCTTTGTGTGGATAAAGACTGAATTCGCAAGATTGGCGGTGCTATCCGTTTCCCTCTTTAAAGCCATTTCACACTGGATTATGGACAAGCACCAATATCTTGAGGGGACGCTCAAAAGTTCTCGGGCAGGAACAGCGCAATCGGTATACACAGTGCTGTCACGGTTTCCTTCCACTGCAAAAATATATAATGTGGTTATCTTCTACTTTAAATACAGGGGGACGAGGACTGCGGTAGTCCACAGTAGCCACTTGAAGCCTCTTTGCCCCAAACCCTCCTGGGCAAGCGCTTCCAAACCGCCCCGACCCGACCAGGGGCTTCCTCACAGTGAATCCCCCCCCCCACACTGCCCACAGCAAAAATGAAACCCAGCTGCAAAAAAAAACCACATGTAAACAGGCATCAATCTCACCTTTCCTTCTGTCTCAGACTTCTTGGGAGACCTTACGGTAACTGTTCAGCAACTGCGTGAAGCCTGAGCCTTCCCCTCCACTTGAAGGTCAAACTAAAGGAGGGCCATAACCGATAAATCAGTACGGTGGTTAAAAAAGCACATTGTCCGGAAACATTAGTTGTCATGGTAAGTGAGTTCAGAAAATGGCGCCACGTGGCACAGAATATGGCTTATGAAACCCAAACTGCGCCGTCGCCGCCATACAGAAGAACGTCAATCCACTTGTGCTTGTATCAAAGTTTTAATCTTAAAATATCAAAAACTTTCTTACACGTTAAATATGATTTATTTCAATCATTATACAGGATTAATAAATGCAAGAACTGTGAAACGGAGCTTCGTTGCCACACAATTGCAGAAACCAGGTTCAATGACTTGGCCCCCCCCATCGAAAGCAGGGAAGTGTTGAAGCCCAGGGATGTATAGGGGGGTCAGAGCGTCGTCTGGGATGGAGGGTGGAACTGGTGGGGTACAGGGTGGGGGGGGGCCACCTGTTGGAGTTTACAGGGGGAATCGGTGTCGTTGCCGGGGTGGGGACCACCTTTGGGGGTGTAAGGGGATAGGCGGTCTACCCGGGGGAGGAGCCACCATTGGGGATGTAGAGGGGGATAGGGCTTCTACCCGGGGTGGAGGAGCCCCAGTTGGGGATGTGGTCGGGCGTCGTCCTGGGGGGGGGGGGGAGCCCCTTTGGAGTGTACAGGGGAAGCGGTGCTCGTACCCAGGGTCAAGAAGGCACCTGTTGGGGTGTAGAGGAATCGGCGCGTCGTACCCTGGTGGAGGAGCCACTTTTGGAGTTCGGGGGAATCGGGCCGTTCCCGGGGTGGGGGAGCCACCTTTTGGAGATGACAGGGGGAATCGGCGCGTCTACCCGGGGTGGAGGACCACCTTGTTGGGGATTTAGAGGGGGTCGGGGGGTCGTACCCAGGTGGAGGAGCCCACCTGTTGGGGATGTAGAGGGGGATCGGTGGTCGTACCAGGGGGAGGAGCCACCTGTTGGGGATGTAGAGGGAGATCGGAGTGTGTACCCTGGTGGAGGCCACCTTCTGGGACGGCGCGCTGTCCCGGGTTTGGGGGAGCCAAAGTTGGGGATGTAGAGGGGACGGCGCCTCTACCCAGGGTGGAGGAGCCACCTGTTGGGGATGTGAGGGGGATCGGCCATCGACCCGGGGGAGGAGGCACCTGTTGGGGGGTTAAGGGGGATCGGCGCGTCGTACTGGGGTGGAGGAGCCACCTGTTGGGGTGTAAGGGGGATCGAGCGTCTACCCGAATGGAGAAGCACCTGTTGGAGAGTACAGGGGTCGGGTGCGATGGGCGGTTGTATGTATAGATGGAAGTTTACTCCTGGGGTGAGAGAGTAAAATGTTAGAAAGGCTGAATATTATGCCCAGGGTGTCTCCTTGTGAGACATGCATTACATTGGGAATTTTCAGATTTTTAACTAGTAAAAGTGGAGAAAGTAATTGAACACCGGACCTTTCATAAGCTGTACTTCCCTCACCAGTTTAGAAATCGCAATTAAAAACAGAAAACAAAAACGAAAAAAATAAATAAAAAATACCGCAATGAAAGCGAGAAGTGAACCTCACGGCACATTACTCCGGTGTTATCAACTGTGGGGTATGTGCAGGAGTGCCAGGATACATAGGGGGGCCGAGAGCTCTACTCTAATCTCCAGCATTCAAATATGCAACCGAGGCAGGGTTCTCCGGAGTTGCTTCGTCTACTTCCATCTTCACAACATAGTTTATCTTTACAGAAAGCAAAATTATTATCAGGATAAAGAATCCACCCTAATCGCCCGTGAAGACCCTCAAAACCCCAATAAACATTTTTTTCCTGGGGGGGCACCCAGTACAGATCCTTTTTCTTCAAGTGTCCATTGACTTCTATAGAGAAGGAGGGATAGCTCCATACAATGATACTGGGCTTAAGTCACATTTTACATACTCAAGTGTGAAGGGGACTCAAGGGTCACGGGTCTCTGTGGAATAAGACTGGATCCCACAGGATAGCACTGAAACTGTGTACAGAGATCAAGGCCCAATCATCAAAACCACGTGTGACTGGAGACCCCCCATCAGACGCCATCTTTCAGAGCACAGATCAGTATGGACTTTGATCTTGTGCTGCCCTAAAGATGAAGATGTTACATAAGAACTGACATTCGACATTTCCTCCCAGGACAGCTTTACATCCAGATTCTCCCAGTGCAGTCCATGGAAAGTCCATCTACAAAGCAAAACTCTTCTCCAATAAAGGATTCTGAAAGCTTCAGTTACAGAGCAACATGCGCATAGGTTTCAAAGGTAAACGTAAAACCCAAAAGGCTGCAAGTGTTCGGCCTTCATTCCCAGCACTAATGAGCACTACCAGCAGTCGGGACACAGGCTTCCCGGACAGATGAGGCCTCCTGTTGGGAGCGCTCAGACTGCAATGGTGAGGAACAGCTTTCTGCCATTGGACCACCCAACTCCATTAGTTCCTGTGAGGCTACAGTTGGAGCAATTGCTAGATAGTCAGCAGCTTTTCGTTCTAGAGTCTCCAGAATGTTCTGGACTTTTCGTACTCCATCTTTTCTAGCCTGGCGCACATCAGCACGGCTTCAGGATCTACTGAATCTAGGGCCAGAAGCTCTTTAGTCAGATACTCCTCAAGCATCAGATAATTCTTAGCATTCTTTCTGCCTTGGAAATGGTCAACAGCTTCTTGCAGTCCCTGCACCTATGCAAAATCCTCTCTACTTGTAGAACCCCAGGATGTTTGTTTAGGGCTCAGGTGGCTCTGCTGGAGGGAAACCCACATCTGTGGTCACTTCCAGTGGTTGTGGACATTGCAGTTCTTTTTCTACTTCAGTGTCCTTATCTATATTTCTGTCTCCTGATGGTCGGTGCTAGAAGGGCTTGTCTCAGCTGGGGGGTGCTTGTTGGGCTTGTCTCAGCTGGGGGTTGCTTGTTGGGCTTGTCTCGGCTGGGCAGCTGCTCAGAGAGGCTGTCTGGACAGGACTGATTCTTGGAGAACCATCCTGGGCGGGAGCAGATGACGTGAAACTCACAAGAACATTTGGAGGAGACGTCGTCTGAATGGGACAGTAGGTACAGAGCTGGGGTCGATCTCCAGATGACTTCTAGTGGGGAAATCCTTTGTATTGGAATCTGTAAGAAAGTTTAATCCCCAAAGATAAGTATATTGTCGCCAAATATTAGGAACAGAATCAGGGAGAGGCTCGTTTGTACTGTCAGACACTACCTGCACCCTGACCGGATCTGTCAGGGGAGTTCTCCTCGCTGATGAAGCCTCTGGACTAGACGGTGTATTTGGGGGATGTCGGAGTTCTCTGTCATCCTGAATCCTGTAGTACACCGGCTGGTGCAGGTGGCATTCTGACTGTGGATTCCAACCCTTCGGTGGCACATTGTGAGAAGACAGTCGCGGGATGTTCCCTTCATGGATCACTGGTATGGAGATATATCCACGCGGCAGCTGGTGGACTTCTCTGCTCGGGATCTGCCGGCCTGGAGACTGGGAAAGGCCGCTCAGCTCTAGAGGAGGAGCTGCAATAAAAACACAAGAATCCAATATGTCTAAAGTTTCCAGAACGTGGGTGATCACGGGTGTAAAAGCGTGGGGGGCGGACGAGCACTAGGATCTCATATATATGGGGGGTGGATGAGCACTAGGATCTCCTATATGGGGGGGGGGGGGGCGTACCACACTATGATCTCATATATATGGGGGCATACAAAGCACCAAGATTTTTTTATATATGGGGGGCGTACGAGCACTAGGATCTCATATATATATGGGGGGGTGGATGAGCACTAGGATCTCATATATATGGGGGGCGACGAGCACTATGATCTCATATATGGGGGGTGGATGAGCACTAGGATCTCCTATATGGGGGGGGGGGGGGCGTACCAACACTATTATCTCATATATATGGGGGCATACAAGCACCAAGATCTTTTAAAATGGGGGGCGTACGAGCACTAAGATCTTTTATATATGGGGGGCGTACGAGCACTAGAACCCCATATATATGGGAGGCAGACGAGCACTAAGATCTCCTATATGGGGGGGGAGCGTACCAACACTATGATCTCATATATATGGGAGGCGGACGAGCACTAGGATCTCCTATATGGGGCGTACCAACACTATTATCTCAAATATATGGGGGCATACAAGCACCAAGATCTTTTATATATGGGGGGGGCAGACGAGCACTAGACCCCATATATATGGGAGGCGGACAAGCACTAGGACCCCATATATATGGGAGGCGGACGAGCACTAGGACCCCATATATATGGGAGGCGGACGAGCATTAGGATCTCCTATATGGGGGTGGATGAGCACTAGGATCTCCTATATGGGGGGGAGCGTACCAACACTATGATCTCTATATATATGGGAGGCGGACGAGCACTAGGATCTCCTATATGGGGGGTGGGGCGTACCAACACTATTATCTCAAATATATGGGGGCATACAAGCACCAAGATCTTTTATATATTGGGGGGGGGGAGACGAGCACTAGGACCCCATATATATGGGAGGCGGACAAGCACTAGGACCCCATATATATGGGAGGCGGACAAGCACTAGGACCCCATATATATGGGAGGCGGACGAGCATTAGGATCTCCTATATGGGGGGTGGATGAGCACTAGGATCTCCTATATGGGGGGTGGGGCATACCAACACTATGATCTCAATATATGGGGGCATACAAGAACCAAGAGCTTTTATATATGGGGGGCGTACAAGCACTAGGATCCTATGTGGGGGGGGGGCGTACCAACACTATGATCTCATATATATGGAGGCGTACGAGCACTAAGATCTTATATATATACGGGGGCGTACGAGCACTAGGATCTCCTATGTGGGGGGGGGGGGGGCGTACCAACACTATGATCTCATATATATGGGGGGGGGGGGGGGCGTACCAACACTATGATCTCATATATATATGGGGCGCAGACGAGCACTAGATCTCATATATATGGGGGGGGGGGGCATACCAACACTATGATCTTATATATATGGGGTGCGGACGAGCACTAAGATCTCCTATATGGGGGGGAGCGTACCAACACTATGATCTCATATATATGGGAGGTGGACGAGCACTAGGATCTCCTATATGGGGGGTGGGGATACCAACACTATGATCTCAAATATATGGGGGCATACAGAACCAAAAGCTTTTATATATGGGGGGCTACGAGCACTAGGATCCCCTATGTGGGGGGGGGGGGTACCAAACACTTGATCTCATATATATGGGGTGCGGACGAGCACTAGGATCTCCTATATGGGGGGGGGCGACCAACACTATGATCTCATATATATGGGAGTGCGGACGAGCATAGGATCTCCTATATGGGGGGGGGCGTACCAACACTATTATCTCAAATATATGGGGGCAACAAGCACCAAGATCTTTTATATTGGGGGGGCAGACAGCATAGGACCCCATTATATGGGAGGCGGACAAGCACTAGGACCCATATATATGGGGGCGGACGAGCACTAGGACCCATATATATGGGGAGGCGGACAAGCACTAGGACCCCATATATTGGGAGGCGGACAAGCACTAGGACCCATATATTTGGGAGGCGGACGAGCACTAGGACCCCATATATATGGGAGGCGGACGAGCATTAGGATCTCCTATATGGGGGGTGGATGAGCACTAGGATCTCCTATATGGGGGGTGGGGCATACCAACACTATGATCTCAAATATATGGGGGCATACAAGAACCAAGAGCTTTTATATATGGGGGCGTACGAGCACTAGGATCTCCTATGTGGGGGGGGGGGGCGTACCAACACTATGATTCATATATATGGGAGGCGTACGAGCACTAAGATCTTATATATTACGGGGCGTACGAGCACTAGGATCTCCTATGTGGGGGGGGGGGGCGTACCAACACTATGATCTCATATATATATGGGGGGGGGGGGGGGGCGTACCAACACTATGATCTCATATATATATGGGGCGCAGACGAGCACTAGGATCTCATATATATGGGGGGGGGGCGTACCAACACTATGATCTTATATATATGAGGGTGCGGACGAGCACTAAGATCTCCTATATGGGGGGGAGCGTACCAACACTATGATCTCATATATATGGGAGGCGGACGAGCACTAGATCTCCTATATGGGGGGTGGGGCATACCAACACTATGATCTCAAATATATGGGGGCATACAAGAACCAAAACTTTTATATATGGGGGGCGTACGAGCACTAGGATCCCCTATGTGGGGGGGGGGGTACCAACACTTGATCTCATATATATGGGGTGCGGACGAGCACTAGGATTCCTATATGGGGGGGGGCGTACCAACACTATGATCTCATATATATGGGAGGCGGACGAGCACTAGGATCTCCTATATGGGGGGTGGGGCGTACCAACACTATTATCTCAAATATATGGGGGCATACAAGCACCAAGATCTTTTATATATGGGGGGGCAGACGAGCACTAGGACCCCATATATATGGGAGGCGGACAAGCACTAGGACCCCATATATATGGGAGGCGGACGAGCACTAGGACCCCATATTTTGAGGGGAAAGGCGGGACGAGCAATATAGGAACTTCCTATATGGGGGGTGGATGAGCACTAGGATCTCCTATATGGGGGGTGGGGCATACCAACACTATGATCTCAAATATATGGGGGCAAAACAAGAACCAAGAGCTTTTATATATGGGGGGTGTACGAGCATTAGGATCTCCTATTGGGGGGGGGGGGGGGGGGGGCGTACCAACACTATGATCTAATATATATGGGGTGCGGACGAGCACTAGGATCTCCTAATATGGGGGGGGGCGTCCCAACACTATGATCTCATATATATGGGTGCGGACGAGCACTAGGATCTCCTATATGGGGGGGGGCGTACCAACACTATGATCTCATATATATGGGGTGCGGACGAGCACTGGGATCTCCTATATGGGGGGGGGGCTAAACAAGCACCACGATCTTTTATATATGGGGGGGGGGGCAGACGAGCACTAGGATCTCCTATATGGGGGGGCGTACCAACACTATGATCTCATATATATGGGCGCGGACGAGCACTAGGATCTTTTATATTGGGGGGCGGACGAGCACTAGGATCTCATATATATGGGGGGGGGGGCGTACCAACACTATGATCTCATATATTGGGGTGCGGACGAGCACTAGGATCTCCTATATGGGGGGGGGGAGAGGGGGGGGTACCAACACTATGATCTCATATATATGGGGTGCGGAGAGCACTAGGTCTCCCTATATGGGGGGGGGGGGGCGTACAACACTAGATCTCATATATTGGGGGTGCGGACGAGCACTAGGATCTCCTATATGGGGGGGGGGGGGGGCGTACCAACATAGATTCTATATATGGTGGTGCGGACGAGCACTAGGATCTCCTATAGGGGGGGGGGGGGGCGTACCAACACTATGATCTCAATATATATGGGTGGGTAGACGAGCACTAGGATCCTATAGGGGGGGGGGGGGGGGGGGCGTACCAACACTATGATCTCATTATATATGTGGTGCGGACGAGCACTAGGATCTCCTATATGGGGGGGGGGGGGCGTACCAACACTATGTCTCATATATATGGGGTGCGGACGAGCACTAGAATCTCCTATATGGGGGGGGGGGGGGCGTACCAACACTATGATCTCATATATATGGGCGCGGACGAGCACTAGGATTCCTATATGGGGGGGGGGGCGTACCAACACTATGATCTCATATATATGGGCGCGGAGAGCACTAGGATCTTTTATATATGGGGGGGCGGACAGCACTAGGATCTCTATATATATGGGGGGGGGGGGGGGGGGTACCAAAACTATGATCTCATATATATGGGGTGCGGACGAGCACTAGGATCTCTATATGGGGGGGGGGGGGGGCGTACCAACACTATGATCTCATATATATGGGGTGGCGGACGAGCACTAGGATCTCCTATATGGGGGGGGGGGGGGGGCGTACCAACACTATGATCTCATATATATGGGGTGCGGACGAGCACTAGGATCTCCTATATGGAGGGGGGGCGTACCAATACTATGATCTCATATATATGGGCGCGGACGAGCACTAGGATCTCCTATATGGGGGGGGGGCGTACCAACACTATGATCTCATATATATGGGGTGCGGACGAGCACTAGGATCTCCTATATGGGGGGGGGGGGCGTACCAACACTATGATCTCATATATATATGGGCGCGGACGAGCACCATGATCTCACATACAGTTGTGCTCAAAAGTTTACATACCCCGGCAGAATATTCGCTTTCTTGGCCTTTTCCAGAGAAGATGAATGATGACACCAAAACGTTTTCTCCACTCATGGTTAGTGGTTGGGTGAAGCCATTTATTGTCAGACTACGGTGTTTTCTCTTTAACCCCTTAATGTCCATTGACGTACACAGTCCGTCATGGCAGGATGTCCGTTCCCGCACCGTGTAAACACGCAGTGACAGCTCAGTGCTGACAGCTGTCTATGACAGCTGACAGGCACGGCAAGAGGTGCGGGGACCTATGCTGTCGGTCCCCGCACCCACAGCGCTGTGATTGGTCAGTCAATCTGACTGACCAAACACAGCAGCGATCAGTGCAGGAGCTCAGCGCTGCGGTGGCCGAGCTTCCTGCACTGACAGCCGGGAGCAGCGTCCCTGGCTGTTAACCCCGACTGCTGCGATCGAGTGCGATCACAGCATTCAGGGGTTGGAGGCAGAGGGTCGGGAGCTCCCTCTGCCTCAGATCGGCGTCCCCGCCATGAAATCGCAGGGCCGATCTCAGCCAAGATGACAACCCCGGGTCATCCAGCTACGGAAAACCTCTGAGACCATGCTCACAGAATTGGTGTTAATGCTGGAGCCTTGCATGTATTATACCATCAATCAAAAGTTAAAGAGTGAAGTCCCATAAAAGGGACTAGGTAAAAAAAAAAACAAAAAAAAAAACCACACGTTTGGTATCGCCGCGTCCGTAAAAACCAATCTATAGAAGCGTCACCTAGTTACCCCTTCAGTGAACGCCGTACAAAAAAACAAAACACAAGTAGCAAATTATACTTTTTCCAAGCTGTATAATCAACCGCTTATAAAAAGTGGAATAACACGCGAACATAAAGACGGATATAACTAACATGATACCGCTGAAAACGTTCTTGTCCCGCAAAAAACAAGCCGCCATACAACATCATCAGTGAAAAATAAAGTTATAGCTCTCAGAATAAAGTGATGCAAAAATAATTATGTTTTTTAAAATGTTATTGTGTAAAAAACGTCAAAAAAAAAAAAAAAAATATATATAAATGAGGTTATCGCTTTAATCGTAGTGACCCGAAGAATAAAGGTGCCTTATCAATTCACCACACGAGGAACAGAGAAAAAAAAAAACAATCTATGAATTGCTGTTTTTTGTTCATTCTGCCTCCACAAAAATTGGAATAGAAAGCGATCAAAAAGTTATGTGCCTGAATATGGTACCAATAAAAACGTCAACTGTCCCGCAAAAAATAAGACCTCACATGACTGTCGGCCGAAATATGGAAAAATTATAGCTCTCAAAATACGGCGATGCAAAAATTTTACAAAAAAAACCCGTCTTTTAGTGTGACAGAAGCTAAACTGAATAAAGGATGTAAATCTGGTATCGCTGTAATCGCACCGATCCGAGGAATAAAGTCGCCTCATCACTAATACCGCACGAGGAACGGCGTAAAAAAAGAAAACCAATTCTTCACCTTTTGTGGATTTGTTCATTCTGCCTCAGAAAGATTGCACTAAGGCGATCACAGTGGTTCCCCCCACATATGGGGTATCAGCGTACTCAGGACAAATTGCCACAACAACTATTGGGGTCCTATTTCTCTGTTACCTTTGTGAAAATAAAAATTTTTGGGGCAAAAATATGATTTTTTTATTTTCATCATCTACGTTATAAATTGTGTGAAGCACTTGGGGGTTCAAAGTGCTCACCACACATCTAGATAAGCTCCTTTGGGGGTCTAGTTTCAAAAATGGGGTCACTTGTAACTTATGGGGGTTCCACTGTTTAGGTACATCAGGGGCTCTCCAAACGCGACATGGCGTCTGCTCTCGATTCCGCCAATTTGACATTCAAAATCTCAGATGGCGCTCCTTCCCTTCCGAGCTCGGCCGTGCGCCTAAAGATTGGTTTTCCTCCACACATGGGGTATCGGCGTACTCAGGAGAAATTCTCAACAAATATTTGTGGTTCATTTCTCCTGATACCCTTGACAAAATTAAAAAAAATTGTGTCTGAAGAAAAATTTTGCAAAAATGAAAAGTTAATTGTTCTTTTTTTTCCATCCACGTTGCTTCAGCTCCTGTGAAGCACCTGAAGGGTTAATAATCTTCTTGAATGTGGTTTTGAGTAGCTTGAGGGGTGCAGTTTTTAGAATGGTGTCCTTTTGGGTATTTTCTTCCATATAGACCCTCAGAGAGACTTGAAATGTGAGGTGGTCCCTAAAAAAATGGCTTTGTAAATTTTGTTGGAAAAATGAGAAATCGTGGTCAACTTTTAACCCTTATAACTTCCTAACAAAATAAATACATTTTTGTTCCAAAATTGTGCTGATGTAAAGTAGACATGTGGGAAATGTTACTTATTAACTATTTTTTGTGACATTCTCTCCGATTTAAGGGCATAAAAATGAAGTTTGAAAATTGCAAAATTTAGAACAATTCGCCATATTTCCGTTTTTTCATAATAAACGCAAGTTCTATCGAAGAAATTTTACCATAACGTGAAGTACAATATGTTACGAGAAAACAATCTCAGAGTCAGCGGGATCCTTGAACGTTCCAGAGTTATAAGCACATAAAGTGACAGTGGTCGGATTTCAAAATTAAGGCCTGGTCATTAACCTACAAAATGGCGTGGTCCTTAAGGGGTTAAATCATAATGGCAATCCAAAACATCCAAATGACCTGATTAAAAGTTCACACACCCTGGTGATTTTGGCCTGATAACATGACAGAAGTTGACATAAATGGGTGTGAGTGGCTACTAAAGGTGACATCTCACTGTGACCTGTTTGCTTGTAATCAGTGTGTGCATAAAAGCTGAGAGTTTCTGGGATCCAGGCAGACTCTTGCATCTTTCATCCAGCCACTGACGTTTCTGGATTGTGAGTCATAGGGAAAACAAAAGAATTGTCAACGGATCTACGAAAAAGGTTGAACTGTATAAAACAGGAAAGGGATACAAAAAGATATCCAAGGAATTGTTAATGCAGTCAGCAGCGTTCAAACAGCGAGTAACAAATGGAAAATCGGGTCTCTGTAAAACAAAACCACGGTCAGGTAGACAACAAAAATTTCGTCAACAACTGCCAGGAAATTGTTCAGGATGCAAAGAAAAACCCACAATAATATCAGCTGAAATACTGGACTCTCAAAAACTAGCGGTGTGACTGTTTCAAGATGCACAATAAGGAGGCACTTTAAGAAAAAAATGCGCTACATGGTCGAGTCGCCAGAAGAAAGACTTCACTGTGCAGATGCCACAAAGTATCTCGCCTACAATATCAAAACAGCACAGAGACAAGCCTCAGAACTTCTGGACAAGGTAATTTGGAGTAATGAGACCAAAATTGTACTTTTTGGCCACAACCATAAACGTTACATTTGGAGAGGGGACAACAAGGCCTTGATGAAAGGAACACCATTCCTACTGTAAAGCACGGAGGTGGATCGCTGGTGTTTTGAGGATGTGTGAGCTACAAAGACACAGGAAACTTGGTCAAAGTTGAAAGATGAATGCAGCACGTTATCAGTAAATACTGGAGGCAAATTTGCAATCATCAGCCCGGAAACTGCGCATGGGACGTACTTGGACGTTCCAAATGACAACGATCCAAAACACAAGGCCAAGTCGACCTGTCATTGGCTGCAGCAGAACAAAGTGAAGGTTCTGGAGTGGCCATCTCAGTCTCCTGACCTCAATATCATTGAGCCACTCTGAGGAGATCTCAAGCGCGCAGTTCATGATAGACAGCCCAGGAATTTACAGGAACTGGAGGCTTTTCCCAAGAAGAGTGGGCTGCTTTACCATCTGAGAAAATAAAGAACCTCATCCACAACTACCACAAAAGACTTCAAACTGCATTGATGTTAGAGGGGGCAATACACGGCATTAAGAAATGGGGTATGTGAACTTTTGATCAGGGTCATTTGGATGTTTTGGGTTGTCATGATGATTTAAAAGAGAAAACACAGTAGTGACAATAAATGGCTTCACCAACCATAACCATGAGTGGAGGAAAAAAGGTTTGGTGCTATCATTCATATTCTCTGAAAAAGGCCAAGAAAGCAAAAATTCTGCGGGGTATGTAAATTTTGAGAATAAATGTATATTATGGGGGCGTACGAGCTCTATGATCTCATAATACGGGGGATACGAGCTCTATGATCTATATACGGGGGATACGAGCTCTATGATCTCATATACGGGGGGGATACGAGCTCTATGATCTCATATAGGGGGATGCGAGCTCTATGATCTCATATACGGGGGATGCGAGCTCTATGATCTCATACGGGGGAATACGAGCTCTATGATCTCATACGGGGAATACGAGCTCTATGATTCTCATACGGGGGGGGATACGAGCTCTATGATCTCATATACGGGGGATACGAGCTCTATGATCTCATATACGGGGGATACGAGCTCTATGATCTCATATACGGGGGGATACGAGCTCTATGATCTCATTTTACGGGGGATGCGAGCTCTATGATCTCATATACGGGGGGATACGAGCTCTATGATCTCATATACGGGGGGATACGAGCTCTATGATCTCATACGGGGATACGAGCTCTATGATCTCATATAGGGGGGGATACGAGCTCTATGATCTATATACGGGGGATGCGAGCTCTATGATCTATATACGGGGGGATACGAGCTCTATGATCTCATATACGGGGGGATTTCGAGCTCTATGATCTCATTACGGGGGAACGAGCTCTATGATCTCATATACGGGGGGACACGAGCTCTATGATCTCATATAGGGGGGACACGAGCTCTATGATCTCATATACGGGGATGCGAGCTCTTGATCTCATATACGGGGGGATACGAGCTCTATGATCTCATATACGGGGGGATACGAGCTCTATGATCTCATATACGGGGGATACGAGCTCTATGATCTCATATACGGGGGTATACAAGCTCTATGATCTCATATACGGGGGTATACGAGCTCTATGATCTCATATACGGGGGTATACAGCTCTATGATCTCATATACGGGGGATGCGAGCTCTATGATCTCATATACGGGGGATACGAGCTCTATGATCTCATACGGGGATGGAGCTCTATGATCTCATATACGGGGGATACGAGCTCTATGATCTCATACGGGGGATACGAGCTCTATGATCTCATTACGGGGATACGAGCTCTATGATTCATATACGGGGGGATACGAGTTCTATGATCTCATAACGGGGGCATAAGAGCTCTATGATCTCATATACGGGGGGATACGAGCTCTATGATCTCATATACGGGGGGATATGAGCTCTATGATTCTATACTGGGGGGATACGAGCTCTATGATCTCATATATGGGGGGGATAGAGCTCTATGATCCATATATGGGGGGATACGAGCTCTATGATCTCATATAGGGGGGACACGAGCTCTATGATCCTCATACGGGGGGATACGAGCTCTATGATCTCATAACGGGGGATACGAGCTCTATGATCTCATATACGGGGGGACTACGAGCTCTATGATCCATACGGGGGATACGAGCTCTATGATCTCATTACGGGGATACGAGCTCTATGATCTCATATACGGGGGGATACGAGCTCTATGATCTCATACGGGGGATACGAGCTCTATGATCTCATATACGGGGGGATACGAGCTCTATGATCCATACACGGGGGATACGAGCTCTATGATCTCATACGGGGATACGAGCTCTATGATCTCATATACGGGGGGATACGAGCTCTATGATCTCATATACGGGGGGATACGAGTCTATGATCTCATATACGAGGGGAATGAGCTCTATGATCTCATACGGGGGGATACGAGCTTCTATGATCTCATATACGGGGGGAATGAGCTCTATGATCTCATACGGGGGGATACGAGCTCTATGATCTCATATATGGGGGGGATATGAGCTCTATGATCTCATATATGGAGGGGATACGAGCTCTATGATCTCATATATGGAGGGGATACGAGCTCTATGATCTCATATATGGAGGGGATACGAGCTCTATGATCCCATACGGGGGGATACGAGCTCTATGATCTCATATACGGGGGGGGATACGACCTCTATGATCTCATATACGGGGGGACATGAGCGCTATGATCTCATATATAGGGGCCCGGATGCGTGATGTGCCCGAATTCCTACATGGCTTGTGCTGTAGATGTTGTTGCAGGGAAGGCAGCCAGCAGGGGGCGTACGGGGTGTGGGGGCAGGTTACCAGCTGTACAGTGTAGTCTAGACACGACATCGGCAGTTACAGGAGGAGCTGCGCACAGACGTTACCGATGGTCCTTGAAATGATCCGCGTGATGCCAAGGAGCCGGTGCCAGGCTGATCTGCTGGAGGAGATGCTGGTGGTCCCCACGCAGGGGATTGCGGTCGGTTAGGGCCCAATATTGGAGACTGGGGTCGCTTCTGTACGGAAGGGTCACGTTTAACCCTCTGCAGTCCTGGCGGCGGTCTGCTCTCGGTATCTTCATGCAGGATTGGAATTGGGATATAACCGGGACGCAGCTGCCGGTAGTACAGGTTCCCACAGATCGGAGCCTCAGGGGAGGGACCATTCGACCACGTCTGAGCCACCTAGACAGAAGACAAGGTTAGAAAATCCTCCGGAGGAGGAGCAACGGCCCACACTAACCAATAAGATCGCTCCTTTTATTTCATAAAGCACTTAAAAGTAAGAGCCAACAACAGATTGGCTACTTTGTGGAGTGACATCATTACTCCAGTGATATCACATGTGACTGCAGCAGCCAATCACAGGAGACAGACAACAGGATGCCATAGCAGCGGAGAGAATCATGGGAAGGAGACCGACATCCATCCCAATGGTTCCTCATCTCCAGGGCCACGACTAGTCTCGTATCTGATTCACGGCCTGCATCATCCTGAGGAGCCACAGCGGAGACTGCGAGAGGGTGACGTGGGCGCCTGTCTACGAGACCAGTGACAGCACAGACAGGTGGCCTGGCAGCAACGAGTGTGGCAATTCCTGAGTCACCCACAGCCGTCACTTCCCAGTAATGTTCCACCCTCCCCCACGTGTAGGAATCTAGGCTGGCCGCAGGTGGAGTGCACTGTAGTGTACACCGAAAAGTACTGAAGACAGACAACAAGGGACCTGCAGGACAAAGGAGGCTGCAGACTCCCGGGCTATAAATGGCTGCTGACCCCGGACAGCTGCAGCCCTGACAGCTCCACGACAGCTGCTCCAGCCTGGAATCCAGCCACTCACATCACCTCCAAAAAGGTCACAGGGAAACACCCGGGAGGCCAGAGGAGACCATGGAAGCACACAGCGAGTGAGACTGCCCAGAACGGGACACACACAGGGCTGCAGCCGTGAGGACAGGAGAGAGGCGGGGGGAGAGGAGAGAGGCGGGGGAGAGAAGGGAGGAGACCATGGAAGCACACCGCGAGCGAGGCTGCCAAGAACGGGACACACACAGGGCTGCAGCCGTGAGGACAGGAGAGAGGCGGCGGGGGACGAGAGAGAGGCCACGGGGGAGAGAAGGAGACCATGGAAGCACACAGCGAGCGAAGGACCTGGGCCAGAACGGAGGACACACAGGGACTGCAGCGTGAGGACAGGAGGAGAGGCAGGCGGGGGACGAGAGAGAGGCCACGGGGGAGAGAAGGAGACCATGGAAGCACACAGCGAGCAAGGCTGCCCAGAACGGGACACACAGGGCTGCAGCCGTGAGGACAGGAGAGAGGCGGCGGGGGACGAGAGAGAGGCCACGGGGGAGAGAAGGAGACCATGGAAGCACACAGCGAGCAAGGCTGCCCAGAACGGGACACACAGGGCTGCAGCCGTGAGGACAGGAGAGAGGCGGCGGGGGACGAGAGAGAGGCCACGGGGGAGAGAAGGAGACCATGGAAGCACACAGCGAGCAAGGCTGCCCAGAACGGGACACACAGGGCTGCAGCCGTGAGGACAGGAGAGAGGGCGGGGGACGAAGAGGCCACGGGGGAGGAAGGGACAGGAAGCACAAGCGAGCAAGTGCCCAGAACGGGGACACACAGGGCTGCAGCGTGAGGACGGACAGAGGGGACGGGGACAGGCCGGGTGACGGGGGGGACAGGCCGGGGGACGGGGGGACAGGCCGGGTGACGACAGGCCGGGTGACAGGGGGAGGGACAGGCCGGGTGACAGGCCGGGTGACGGGGGACAGGCGGTGACAGGCCGGGTGACGGGGGACAGGCCGGGTGACAGGCCGGGTGACGGGGGACAGGCCGGGTGACAGGCCGGGTGACGGGGGACAGGCCGGGTGACAGGCCGGGTGACGGGGGTGACGGGAAGGCCGGGGACAGGCCGGGTGACGGGGGACAGGCCGGGGGACAGGCCGGGTGACGGGGGACAGGCCGGGGGACAGGCGGGTGACGGGGGGACAGGCGGGGGACAGGCCGGGGACGGGGTGACGGGGGACAGGCCGGGGACGGGGGACAGGCCGGGGACGGGGGACAGGCACGGGGGACAGGCCGGGGGACGGGGGGACAGGCCGGGGGACGGCCGGGCGGGGACAGGCCGGGGGACAGGCCGGGGGACAGGCCGGGGTGGACAGGCCGGGGACGGGGAAGGGACAGGCCGGGGACAGGCGGGACGGCGGGACGGGGGACAGGCCGGGGACGGGGGACAGGCCGGGGGACGGGGGACAGGCCGGGGGACGGGGGACAGGCGGGGACGGGCGGGGGACGGGGGACAGGCCGGGGACAGGCCGGGGGACGGCCGGGGGACAGGCGCGGGGGACGGGGGACAGGCCGGGGGACGGGGGACAGGCCGGGGACGGGGGACAGGCCGCGGGGGACGGCCGGGTGACGGGGGACAGGCCGGGGGACGGGGGACAGGCCGGGTGACGGGGGACAGGCCGGGTGGGGACAGGGGGGACAGGCCGGGTGACGGGGGACAGGCCGGGGGACGGGGGACAGGCCGGGGGACGGGGGACAGGCCGGGGGACAGGCCGGGGGGGGGGGGACGGGGGACGGGCCGGGGGACGGGGGACGGGCCGGGGGACGGGGGACAGGCCGGGGGACGGGGGACAGGCCGGGGGACGGGCCGGGTGACAGGCCGGGGGACGGGGGACAGGCCGGGGGACAGGGCACGGGGGGACGGGGGACAGGCCGGGGGACGGGGGACAGGCCGGGGGACGGGGGACAGGCGACAGGCCGGGGGACGGGGGACAGGCCGGGGGACGGGGGACAGGCCGGGGGACGGGGGACAGGCCGGGGGACGGGGGACAGGCCGGGGGACGGGGGACAGGCCGGGGGACGGGGGACAGGCCGGGGGACGGGGGACAGGCCGGGGGACGGGGGACAGGACGGGGGACGGGGGACAGGCCGGGGGACAGGCCGGGGACACCTCTGCGTCACTGACAGAATTTTCCACAGATCAGAAAACGTCCAAAAATAAAGCCGCAGAGGACAGAACCCGGCGCCTGCGCAGTGAGGGCTGCAGGGTCATCTGCGGTGGAGACCGGCGGCCCGGGCAGGGCACAGGAGGCCGCTCACCTTCTCCCGGTCCCGGGGGTCGCACCACGTCGTAGTCCTGTTGTTATGATCCACGAAGAAAGGCCACCCGGTGTGCGGGTCCAGCTTCATCTCCCAGCCCGGAGGCAGCGACTCAGCTACGCTCCCAGGAGTCTTCATATCGCACCGAGATCCCGAGAAATGAGACATCGCCGATCCGCCGCCTCTTATGTACCGACCGCCGGACTACGTGGAAGGGTCTGGAAGAACCGGGAGAAGGGGCGGGTTCACGACCGGGCGGGGCTGAGAAGGGGCGGGTACATAACAGGGCGTGGCTGAGAAGGGGCGGGTACACGATAGGGCGGGGCTAAGAAGGGGCGGATATATGACAGGGCGGGGCTGAGAAGGGCGGGTAAGAAGACAGGGCGGGGCTAAGAAGGGGCGGTGACATCGGGGGTCGGGGCCTGCAGCTGGTGGGCGGAGTTCGGAGGTGGCGGAGGAGGCTCTCTGGCTGCTTTCTTGCCTCCTCTCTCCTCACACTTGAGTCATCGTCATCCGGCGGCGCCATCTAGTGGACGCAGCTTCTGACACCGGAAGTCTGTGAGAGACGGAGCGCGGCTCCTAGACTTGTATTGAGTTGTGACCTCCAGGAAACACTTCCGACAGGTCACAACAGCCAGAGACCAAGAGCAGAGGTGGAGACAGTGAGGCGGGAACTGAGCTGAGGAGCCGCACAACATAATGCGCCTCCGATGACCTTAGCTTTCACATAGGTGCAGCCAATCCCCGGTATCCACCCCTGTACGTGTACCGTATCCCGGCATCCACCCCTGTACGTGTACCGTATCCCCGGTATCCACCCCTGTACGCGTACCGTATCCCCGGTATCCACCCCTGTACGTGTACCGTATCCCCGGTATCCACCCCTGTACGTGTACCGTATCCCCGGATCTACCCTGTACGGTACCGTATCCCCGGTATCCACCCCTGTACGTGTACGTATCCCCGGTATCCACCCCTGTACGCGTACCGTATCCCCGTATCCACCCCTGTACGTGTACCGTATCCCCGGTATCCACCCCTGTACGCGTACGTATCCCCGGTATCCACCCC
>JARQOD010012468.1:0-19494 GCA_033576555.1 Oophaga sylvatica | reverse complement strand
CCAAATCTTTTCCCTGCCTGTACCTTGCTGCCTGCTCACACCTCCCCTCCTGGCCGCCCGGCTGCTGCCCCACACCTGCCCTTTCTGTCCCGACCTGTCTCCCTGCTCCCACCTGCCCATCACTGTCCCTGTACCTGTGCTGTCTCCCCACCTCCCATCTCTGGCCGTGTTCCCGCCCCAACCCCTCCCCACCTGGCCGTCCTGTGCTCCCTGCTCCACACCTGCCATCTCTGCCTGTACCTGTGTTGCCTGCTCCACCCCCCCCCTTGTGTGTACCTGTGCTCCCCTGTCCACACCCCCATCCGTGCTTACCTGGCTGCCTGCCCCCAAAACCGGCCTCACGTCCCTGTACGGGCGCTCTCCACACCTGCCCATCTCGTGCCTGCACTGTGTCCCTGCTCCACACCTTCCCATACTTGCCGTCCCTGTGCTGCTGCTCCCACCGCCCATCCTGTCCCTGTCCCTGTCCCTGCTCCCACCCCTCCCCATCTCGTCCCTTTACCTGTGCTCCCTTTTCCCCACACCTGCCCCATCCTTTGCCTGTACCTGTGCTGCCTGCCCCACCCTCCCTCCTGTGCCTGTCCCTGGCTGCCTGCTCCACACCTGCCCATTTCTGTCCCCTGACCTTGTTGCCTGCTCCCCCCTGCCCTCATGTGCCTTTACCTGTGCTGCCTGCTCCAACCTGCCATCACTGTGCCTGTACGGTGGCTGTCCAACCTGCCCATCCTGTGCCTGCCTGTGCTGCCGCCCCACCCCTGCCCATCCTGTGCCTGTACCGTGCTGCTGCTCCACCTGCCCACCCCTGTGCCTGTTCCTGTCCACACCTGCCCACCTGTGCTGTACTGTTGCCTGCTCCCACCTGCCCATCACTGTGTGTCCTTTGCTGTGTCCACACCTGCCCATCCTGTTTACCTGTGTGCCTGCCCCACACCCCCCCATCACGGCCTTTACTGTGCTGCCTGCTCCACCCTGCCTCTCTTCCTGACTGGCTGCCTGCTCCCACACCCTCCATCCCTGTGCCTAAAATGTGTGCCTCTCCACACCTCCCCATCACTGTCCCGTCCGTGCTGCCTGCTCCACCCCTGCCCATCCTTCCCTGTACCTGTGCTGCCTGCTCCACCCTCCCCATCCTGTGCCTGTACCTTTGCGGGCTGTCCCACTCCCATCCTGTGCCTGTCCCTGGCTGCTGCTCCACCCCCTGCCCTTATGTCCCTGCCCTTGTGCCTGCTCCCACCGCCCATCCTGTCCCTTTTTCCTGTGGCCTGCCCCACACCTGCCATCTCTGCCCCCTTTTTTCCCCTGCTCCCCCCTGCCCATCACTTGCCTGTACCTGGCTGCTGCTCCACACCTCCATTCTTCCCTGTCCCTGTGTCCTGCTCCACACCTGCCCATCCTGTCCCGTACCTGTGCTGCCTGCTCCACCCCTGCCCATCCTTGTGTCCCTGTGTTGCCTGCTCCACACCTCCATCCCCCCCCCCCTGTACGTGGCCTGCTCCAACCTGCCCATCTCGTGCCGACCTGTGCCCCTGTCCACACCTCCCATCTCTGTGCTGTCCCTGTGCTCCCGTCCCCTTGTCCCTGTCCTGTGCCCCGCCCCAAACCCCTGCCTCCTGTCCCTTCCCGTGTGCCTGCCCCAACCCCTTTCCATCACTGTGCCTGTACCTGTGCTGCCTGCTCCACAACCTGCCCATCTCTGTGTCTGTACCTGTGCTGCCTGCTCCACACCTGCCCATCACTGTGCCTGTATGGTGCTGCCTGCTCCACACCTGCCCTTTCTGTGCCTGCACCTGTGCTGCCTGCTCCCAACCTCCCATCTCTGTGCCTGTACTGTGCTGCCTGCTCCACACCTGCCCATCTCTGTGCCTGTCTGTGCCTGCCGCTCCACACTGTCCATCCTGTGCCTGCACCTGTGCTGCCTGCTCCACACTGCCCATCACTGTGCCTGTACCTGTGCTGCCTGCTCCAACCTGCCCATCACTGTGCCTGTACCTGTGCTGCCTGCTCCACACCTGCCCATCTCTGTGTTGTACCTGTGCTGCCTGCTCCACACCTGCCCATACTGTGCCTGTATCGGTGCTGCCTGCTCCACACCTGCCAATCTCTGTGCTGTACCTGTGCTGCCTGCTCCACACCTGCCCATCTCTGTGCATGTACCTGTGCTGCCTGCTCCACACCTGCCCATCTCTGTGCCTGTACCTGTGCTGCCTGCTCTTCACCTACCCATCTCTGTGCCTTTTCCTGTGCTGCCTGCTCCACACCTGCCCATCTCTGTGCCTGTACCTGTGCTGCCTGCTCCACACCTTCCCATCTCTGTGCTGTACCTGTACTGCCTGCTCCACACCTGCCCATCATTGTGCCTGTACTGTGCTGTCTGCTCCACACCTACCATCTCTGTGCCTGTACCTGTGCTGCCTGCTCCACACCTGCCATCTCTCTGCCTGTACCTGTGCTGCCTGCTCCACACCTGCCCATCTCTGTGCACTACCTGTGCTGCCTGCTCCACACCTGCCCATCTCTGTGCATGTACCTGTGCTGCCTGCTCCACCCTGCCCATCTCTGTGCCTGTACCTGTGCTGCCTGCTCCACACCTGTCCATCACTGTGCCTCTACCTGTGCTGCCTGCTCCACACCTGTCCATCACTGTGCCTTACCTGTGCTGCCTGCTCCACACCTGTCCATCACTGTGCCTGTACCTGTGCTGCCCACTGCCATCCTGTGCCTCACCTTCTGCCCCAACCTGCCCATCTCTGTGCCTGCACCTGTGCTGCCTGCTCCACACCTGCCCATCACTGTGCTGTACCTGTGCTGCCTGCTCCACACCTGCCCATCTCTGTGCATGTACCTGTGCTGCCTGCTCCACACCTGCCCATCTCTGTGCATGTACCTGTGCTGCCTGCTCCACACCTGCCCATCTCTGTGCCTGTACCTGGGCTGCCTGCTCCACACCTGCCCATCTCTGTGCCTGCACCTGTGATGCCTGCTCCACACCTGCCCATCACTGTGCCTGTACCTGTGCTGCCTGCTCCACACCTGTCCATCACTGTGCCTGTACCTGTGCTGCCTGCTCCACCTCCCACTCTGCCCACTGTGCTGCCTGCTCCACACCTGCCCATCACTGTGCCTGTACCTGTGCTGCCTGCTCCAAACCTGTCCATCACTGTGCCTGTACCTGTGCTGCCTGCTCCACACCTGCCCATCTCTGTGCCTGCCGTTGGGGGGGGGGGGGGGGGGGGGGGGGGGCTGTACCGTGTGCCTGCTCTCACTGCCCATCACTGTGCTGACCTGTGCTGCTGCTCCACACCTGCCCATCTCTGTGCCTGTACCGTGCTGCCTGCTCCACACCTGCCCATCACTGTGCCTGTACCTGTGCTGCCTGCTCCACACTGCCCATCTCTGCATGTACCTGTCTGCCTGCTCCACCCTGCCCATCCTGTGCTGTACCTGTGCTGCTGCTCCACACCTGCCCATCTCTGTCCTGTGTGCCTGCTCCACACCTGCCCATCCTGTGCCTGTACCTGTGCTGCCTGCTCCACACTGCCCATCTCTGTGCCTGTACCTGTGTTGCCTGTCCACACCTGCCCATCACTGTGCCTGTACCTGTGCTGCTGCTCCACACCTGCCCATCTCTGTGTATGTACCTGTGCTGCCTGCTCCACACCTGCCCATCTCTGTGCCTGTACGTGCTGCCTCTCACACCTGCCCATCTCTGTGTGACCTGTGCTGCCTGCTCCAACCTGCCCATCCTGTCCTGTACTGTGCTGCCTGCTCCACACCTGCCATCTCTGTGCCTGTCTGTGCTGCTGCTCCACCCTCCATCTCTGTGCCTGACCTGTGTGCCTGCTCCACACCTGCCATCCTGTGCCTGACCTGTGCTGCCTGCTCCACACCTGCCATCACTGTGCCTGTACCTGTGCTGCCTGCTCCACACCTGCCATCTCTGTGCTGACCTGTGTGCTGCTCCACACTGCCCATCACTGTGCCTGTACCTGTGCTGCCTGCTCCAACTGCCTCCTGTGTTGACCTGTTCTGCCTGCTCCACACCTGCCCATCTCTGTGCTGTACCTGTGCTGCTGCTCCACACCTGCCCATCTCTGTGTGTACCTGTGCTGCCTGCTCTTCACCTGCCATCTCTGGCATTTTTCCGTGCTGCCTGCTCCACACCTGCCCATCTCTGTGCCTGTACCTGTGCAGCCTGCTCCCACCTTCCCATCTCTGTGCTGTACCTGTCTGCCTGCTCCACACCTGCCATCACTGTGCCTGTACCGTGCTGTCTGCTCCACACCTACCCTCTCTGTGCCTGTTCCTGTGTGCCTGCTCCACACTGCCATCTCTCTGCTGTACCTGTGCTGCTGCTCCACACCTGCCCATCTCTGTGCAACTGTGCTGCCTGCTCCCTGCCATCACTGTCTCTACCGGGTGCGCTCCAACCTGTCCATCCTGTGCCTTACTTGCTGCCTGCTCACACCTGTCCATCCTGTGCGTCCTGTGCTGCTGCTCCACACTGCCATCTTGTGCCTGCACGTGTCCCCTCCAACCTGCCATCACGTGCCTGTACTGTGTGCTGCTCACACTGCCCATCTCTGTGATGTCCTGTGCTGCCTGCTCCAACCTCCTCTCTGTCTGACCGTGCTGCTGCTCCAACCTCCCATTCTGTGCCTGTCCTGGGCGCCTGCTCCAATGCCATCCTGTGCTGCACCTGTGATGCCTGCCCACACCTGCCTCACTGTGAACCTGTGCTGCCGCTCCACACCTGTCCTCACTGTGCTGTACTGTGCTGCTGCCCACAGCCATCTCTGTGCTGCCCGTGCTCCCTGTCCACACTGCCATCACTGTGCTGTACTGTGCTGCCTGCTCCAACTGTCATCCTGGTCTGCACCTGTCTACTGCTCCACACTGCCATCTGTGCATGTACTGTCTGCTGCTCTCACCTGCCCATCACTGTGCTTGTACCTTGCTGCTGCTCCAACCTCCCATCAGTGCCTCTACTGTGCTGCTGTCCACCTGCCATCATGTCCCTGTACTGTGCTGCCTTCCCCCTGCATCTCTTTGCCTTACCTGGTGCTGCTGCAATTGCCTCACTGTGCTGCACCGTGCTGCCTGCCCCACACTGCCCATCACTGTGCCTGTACCGGTGCTGCCTGCTCCACACCTGCCCATCACTGTGCCTGTACCTGTGCTGCCTGCTCCACACCTGCCCATCTCTCTGCCTGTACCTGTGCTGCCTGCTCCACACCTGCCCATCACTGTGCTGTACCTGTGCTGTCTGCTCCACACCTGCCCTTTTGTCCCTGCACCTGTGCTGCCTGCTCCACACCTGCCCATCACTGTGCCTGTACCTGTGCTGACTGCTCCACACCTGCCCATCTCTGTGCCTGTGTTGCCTGCTCCACACCTGCCATCACTGTGCCTGTACCTGGTTGCCTGCTCCACACCTGCCCATCACGTGCCTGTACCTGTGCTGCCTGCTCCACCCTGCCCATCTCTGTGTATGTACCTGTGCTGCCTGCTCCACACCTGCCCATCACTGTGCCTGTATCGTGCTGCCTGCTCCACACCTGCCCATCTCTGTGCCTGTGTTGCCTGCTCCACACCTGCCCATCTCTGTGCTGTACCTGTGTTGCCTGCTCCACACCTGCCCATCACTGTGCCTGTACCTGTGCTGCCTGCTCCACACTGCCCATCTCTGTGTATGTACCTGTGCTGCCTGCTCCACACCTGCAATCACTGTGCTGTACGGTGCTGCCTGCTCAACTGCCCATCTCTGTCTGACCTGTGCTGCCTGCTCCACACCTACCCATCTCTGTGCCTGTACCTGTGCTGCCTGCTCCACCCCTGCCCATCTCTGTGCCTGTACCTGTGCTGCCTGCTCCACACCTGCCCATCTCTGTGCTGCACGTGATGCCTGCTCCACACCTGCCCATCACTGTGCCTGTACCTGTGCTGCTGCTCCACACCTGTCCATCACTGTGCCTGTACCTGTGCTGCCTGCTCCACACCTGCCCATCTCTGTGCCTGCACCTGTGCTGCCTGCTCCACACCTGCCCATCACTGTGCTGTACCTGTGCTGCCTGCTCCACACCTGTCCATCACTGTGTCTGCACCTGTTTCTACCTGCTCCACACCTGCCCATCTCTGTGCTGTACCTGTGCTGCCTGCTCTCACCTGCCATCACTGTGCTTGTACCTCTGCTGCTGCTCCACACCTGCCCATCACTGTGCCTCTACCTGTGCTGCCTGCTCCACACCTGCCATCACTGTGCCTGTACCTGTGCTGCCTGCTCCACACCTGCCATCTCTTTGCCTGTACCTGTGCTGCCTGCTGCACATCTGCCATCACTGTGCCTGCACCTGTGCTGCCTGCTCCACACCTGCCCATCACTGTGCCTGTACCGTGCTGCCTGCTCCACACCTGCCCATCACTGTGCCTGTACTGTGCTGCCTGCTCCACACCTGCCCATCTCTCTGCCTGTCCTGTGCTGCTGCTCCACACCTGCCCATCACTGTGCTGTCCTGTGCTGTCTGCTCCACACCTGCCCTTTTCTGTCCCTGCACCTGTGGTGCCTGCTCCACACCTGCCCATCACTGTGCTGTACTGTGCTGACTGCTCCACACCTGCCATCTCTGTGCCTGTGTTGCCTGCTCCACACCTACCCATCACTGTGCCTGTACCTGTGCTGCCTGCTCCACACCTGCCATCTCGTGCCTGTACCTATGTTGCCTGCTCCACACCTGCCCATCACTTGCTGACCTGTGCTGCCTGCTCACACCTCCCATCACTGTATCCTGTAATCGTGTGCTGCCTGCTCCACACCTGCCATCTCTGTGCCTGCACCTGTGCTGCTGCTCCACACCTACCATCTCTGTGCCTGTACCTGTGCTGCCTGCTCCACACCTGCCATCTCTGGCCTGTACCTGTGCTGCCTGCTCCACACCTACCATCTCTGTGCCTGTACCTGTGCTGCCTGCTCCACACCTGCCATCTCTGTGCCTGTACCTGTGCTGCCTGCTCCACACCTGCCATCCTCTGTGCCTGTCCCTGTACTGCCTGCTCCACACCTGCTCATCCCTGTCTGCCTGCACCCGGAAAAATAGAAATAAAAGTGGAAAGTAATGTAGTTGCATACATCTGTGAATTTCTGGCAGAATTCAGTGTTTTTGGGTTGGAGTCTACCAGCGCGGCACGTATAGAATTGGCGAGGTTTGCTGGCTCCTACCTGCAGTAGCTTCACATCTGTCAGATTGCGGGGACATTTCGGTGTACAGCGCCTTCCTCAGGACACCACAGTTTGCCCCTTGAGTTCACACCTGTGCTCGCCGACACTGGCCTCCTCTCCAGGGCTCACCCTGATATCCCGGAGTTTAATAATCCCTTTCTAGCCTGTTTCCGCCGAGCCCCCAACGTCAGAGATTCTCTGGTTAGAGCAGATATAGGGCCTATTAAACCGCGGACCACACAACGTTTTCTGCACAGTCCAAAACATGGTACTTTCCCTTGTCTAAACTGCACCCAGTGCAACAATGTACAGAAGGGCAATACTATATTTCATCCTTACACTGGCAGACCATATACCATCAAGGGCTACTTCACTTGTGACACATCTTTTGCAGTTTATGTGATTAAATGCCCCTGCGGACTACTTTATGTGGGTGAGACTACTCAATCGGTCAAAGACCGAATATCAAAACATAAGTCAACAATACGATGCAAAAATTTACTTCTCCCAATCCCACACCATTTTATCACCCATGGTCATGGCATATCACAATTAAAATTTCAGTTTCTCGAACATGTGCCCCATCCTAGGAGAGGGGGTGACCGAGTGAAGCTATTAAAATGGCGAGAAGCCTTTTGGATAACACCCTCGACACATTGTCCCCAAAAGGTCTTAATAAGGATTATGAGTTGCTGTCCTTTTTATAACCTCATATGGAGGCCTATTACTATTGGGCTCCATACAATATTATAAGAAAATATTGCTATGATTGTTTTTACTCCAGGCATCAATATCATATTTTCATTTCAGCTCCTATTACATTTATTGTTATGTCTTCTGTATGTGCCCATTTGCCTATACAATTCTGTTACCATTATAAATGATCTTATATGTCATCATCTGCTCTTAATGTATACCATGCTAGCATTTTCCATTGTTCCGCCTATACATCATGTCATCTATTAATGTACAGTATTACAGATGATCCTGCATAACTGTCATAAGAGCGGTATATGAAAAACATTTCGGCTTATATATACTGTATACTAATTTTCTGTTTTTCTATTCATCTTAGAGCCGGCTTTATTGAATTAAGAGAGCACATTTATACTGTGGAAGGAGTTCCTCGTCAGCACGCAATCAGTCTTTTCTATAGTGTGCACATCCCCACACTGCCTTTATATTTATGTCACTGAACTCAGCCAGCTCTGCTATGGAATGCACAGAACATCACTACTGGAACGCACAGAACATCACTACTGGAACGCACAGAACATCACTACTGGAACGCACAGAACATCACTACTGGAACGCACAGAACATCACTACTGGAACGCACAGAACATCACTACTGGAACGCACAGAACATCACTACTGGAACGCACAGAACATCACTACTGGAACGCACAGAGCATCACTACTGGAACGCACAGAGCATCACTACTGGAACGCACAGAGCTTCACTACTGGAACGCACAGAGCATCACTACTGGAACGCACAGAACATCACTACTGGAACGCACAGAACATCACTACTGGAACGCACAGACATCACTACTGGAACGCACAGAACATCACTACTGGAACGCACAGAGCATCACTACTGGAACGCACAGAGCATCACTACTGGAACGCACAGAGCATCACTACTGGAACGCACAGAACATCACTACTGGAACGCACAGAACATCACTACTGGAACGCACAGAACATCACTACTGGAACGCACAGAGCATCACTACTGGAACGCACAGAGCATCACTACTGGAACGCACAGAGCATCACTACTGGAACGCACAGAACATCACTACTGGAACGCACAGAACATCACTACTGGAACGCACAGAACATCACTACTGGAACGCACAGAACATCACTACTGGAACGCACAGAGCATCACAACTGGAACGCACAGAGCATCACTATTGGAACGCACAGAGCATCACTACTGGAACGCACAGAGCATCACTACTGGAACGCACAGAACATCACTACTGGAACGCACAGAACATCACTACTGGAACGCACAGAACATCACTACTGGAACGCACAGAACATCACTACTGGAACGCACAGAACATCACTACTGAGGAAAGAACGCACAGAGCATCACTACTGGAACGCACAGAGCATCACTACTGGAACGCACAGAACATCATTACTGGAACGCACAGAACATCACTACTGGAACGCACAGCCATGTCCTTCCTCTTACGTCACTATCCACCCACTGCGTCTGATTGGCTGATAGTTATCACATGTTCCACTGCTCTGCTGGTAAAACAGGAAGCAACACAGCAGCCATAGCACGAGACTAGCGGTGGATACCGCGTCCCTGCTGCGGCACTACACAGATCACCTCTCCTGTAAAGGTTTGCCATTTCATCCTCCTTCATTTCAGCTATTCTCCAATTTGGCAGTTGTGTTATTTACCTCACACTTATAGTGCTGGTTCACTGTTTAACAGGTACTCCTTCCTGTAACTTTGTGGATGGTTACACCTCCATGATATCTCTGGTAGGCAATCACATAACGGTGCACATTTACCTCCATTAGACTTGTAGCTGACATTGCATTGTTATTTATCTCTCTTATATGATATTGACCCTGGAAGTGTCCTCATTTGCCTATAAGTATCCACACAGGAGTATGTGTATCAACTGTATATGAGTCGCTCCCCAGGGCCTTGGGGTACTCGGCACCGAGCCCGTTCACTTTACTGGGGGATGTCACGGGTAGCGCAGCTCGGTCCGTTGCCCTGGGCGCTCACTAAAAAGGGGAATATTTACAGGGGATTGTAGAAATGTTCATGATGCCACCTGTGGTTCCTGATCAGGGTGACCAGCGCTGCAGGGTAGATCCTCTGAGGGGTTGTTACTGGGCAGCAAGGTGTTAAGTCTCCCACAGGCGGAACTGATCCCTCAGGGTATATGGCGGTGTAGAGGTGCAGGTTCAATAATGCAGACACACACAAGACAGTCTCTTTCTGTACCTTTACTGGTGTAGATTCGGGCACGTCCCGGGAGGCCGTCAGGGTGGAGGATGCACGTCCAGTAATCCACTGAGTAGGTGTAGGGCCTCCTTACGTCTTTATATGTGTGATTTTCTGACTTGCATAAAACAAAGCCTAACTCCGTGTGAAACAGCTACGCCCGGCTGACCTTGTGGTGGAGCCTTCTTTTGGACAGAACTAAGTCCTCTATGGTTGATCAGGCCTGACTCCTGTTCTTCCTGACCCCGATTACGTATCAGCACTGTTGGGCCCCTCTGTGACCTGAAGTCCAGCAGGGTCTCCGTTTTTTTTCCTACTAGCCGTGAAGGTACTAGCAAGCTCGGACCCGGTGTCCGGTTGTGCAGAGTGGAGGTAAGCCATCATTGCTATTCATCCTCAGTCACTCTCTTCCCCTTTTCCACTTGCCTGTTGTCCTACTCACACCTTTAACATAAGCACCAGCAGCAGTAGAGTCAGCTTCCTTCCCTTACCGCTCTCCAAGCGTCGGCACGCTTACTTTCTGAAACGCTCACTGGGCTCTCTCAGTGAACTCAACTTTGACCAGACTAAGTGGCAATCCTTTCCACTACACTGGACTCCACGATATAAGCTGAGTGTTTGCTGAAGTCCTCAGGCTTTCAGATAAGTCTTTCTTTCTGGCTAGTGTTCCCTCTCAGCTCATCTGAGGTAACTAGCTTGTCTGCTCTGCAACACGCTCTGACAGGAAATCCAAACTCCTCAGAACTTCACTGCTCTGCTCTGAGCTACTGCTGCGTCTCTCCACTCCCTTATATACCTGCGTAATCTAAAGGGCTCCCTCTGGTGGCACTAGGGAAATGTGAAGTGTGAATGAATATCGGGTGATTGTGGTTTACCTTTCATGCATCCTCCAGGGTAACATGTGGCACCAAGCGCAGCTGGGCTACACATCCCCCCCTAGTTAATATCAGCACTCCCAGGCTGAAAAAGAAAACAATTTTTATACATAACAATAACATAACTCATCCCTTGTGGGAGGTAAAGACACTTCAAACGTTACAATGTGTACAAATTAGCAAATAGGAAAATATCGAATGCTTTCACACAATAAATACAGGATTCTTGTGAAGGACCCGTACCAAACCTCCCACGGTGGTCCTGGGTGGGCTGCAGGACTTCTTTGCTGCAAACCTCACTCAAGGCCACTCCATACGGTTTTGCTTCTGAGGTAGAATGGTTTACGTAAAACCAAGATGGGTCACTGAGTGCCAACTATTTACAACACAGTTTTTGGGTGGCAAAGTCCTCAGCCACGCAGTCCTTCAAAATAGCATTTCAGATATCTCAACATATTATGCGACACATTACCCAACTGGGGTACAATACTTCAGACATTATCAACATTCACAATTAAAAGTGCAATTCTTCTTTAAAACTTTTTACAAACAGTAAACCCGGTCTGGGTCCTATGGTCTTCTTCGAATATGGTAGCACCTTCCACACCTGGGGCTGGAAGCATACGGTGCGCTCTGGAACGCATCACTAAGAGATCGTGTCCTGCTACCAGTGTTGAGTAGCCACAGTCCTCTTTTCAACTTTTACTTTGCGACTGCCTGGAGGTCTGACAGGTGCCTCTCCTAAGTACAGGTCGCACAGGTTTGGCACAGTAGGGGTCGCTGTAGCAGTCGCTGTGCTCTGCAGCGTTTCCAATGGTGACACAGGTGCACGCAGTGGCTCAGTTGGGGGCGCACTTGCAGTCGCTGCGCTCTGTTGCGTTGCAAAGGGTGACGCAGGTGCGAGGCCGGGCGCTGCTGTGGCTGGGGCCTGGGGCACTGAGACGCAGGGTGCGTTGCCGGCTTCAGGGACTGGGTCGCTGATTCTGGAGACATTCAGGGCATACCACCCCTTCATCCCCCAATGCCGTGTGTAGGAGACTACATCCCCAATTAACTGGTCCCTTCCCGGGTGCCCCTCCGGCAGGTGAGACTCTACATCCCTGCGGTTAACAAATACCTCCTGGTACAGGCCGGGCTCGTGGATGAAACCCCAACCTCCACGGAGTTTGAAGTCTCTAATGGCCCCCTGGCGCCGCGGTTCCCGGCGCGTACCTTTATCTCGCCTGACGATCTCCTTGTCACCAAGATCCTTCTCCCGGTACCTCTGACGAAGCTGCTGCGCCTCTCGCTGCTCCCGCTGTTCCTGCTCTCGGCGTCGCCACTCGTTCTCCTTCTGGGCAGCGTACTCCACGTCGTCCAGGAGCTCCATCTCCTCCCAGTCGATCTCCATCGCTTGCGGCTGGGTGTCTTCCGTCGTCGTCCCTTTCGGGGGACTACATTCTGCTGCTGCCGCTGGTTCCAGGCCTGGCTGGTATTCCGGTCCGGGCAGGGCCTCATCTCTTCCAGCCGGTCTTCTGCGGGGTCAGGTACAGCTCTTTTGGGGCCGGCCTCCGGTTCTTCCTCAGCCGCTGGTTCCAGTGGTGGTGCGGGTGGCATTTGCGCATCCTGGGGGGAGAGCAACTGGTCCACAGCAGCGCTGTTTCAGGGCACGCCAGCTCTGCTCCATCGCCTCCATCTCTGCGCGGTGTCGGGCCATGTCCCTCAGCGCCGCATCCAAATCCTCCATTCTCTGCATCCTCTGGTCGTTCTCCCGACATGGGGACGGTTCAGACACAGGCTGCAACTCTCCAGGGGAACGGGGTCTGCGTACCGCCATTCCTCCACACAGTGACTCCTGTCCTTCCGCCATCTCCGCCAGCCAGACTGTGTTTCATCTGGAACACTCTGGATTTTTCCGTGGAGGCGGGACTTTCGCTTTCTCTTCTTAGCATAGAGGATGAAGAGGAGGCGGATTCTCTTGCAGTGGGGCAGGCTCGGACATTGTAGTAACATTTGGATAGGCGGCCATAGCTTTCGCGCCACAGGGGGGTACGCCAACGAATACACGCCTCCTTCTTCACCAGCGCCTCAGGGCACGAATATGGTGGCAAAATGGTGGCAAATGGCCCCAAAAATCACAAAAACAGCACACGGTCTTTTTGCACAAAAAAACAGTCCATTTAGGCACGCAGGACTCGCATATTGCGAGCTTCATATCCTGTTCGTGACGCAGATAGATGAGTCGCACAAACCAGGGCTTTGGGGTACTTGGCACCGAGCCCGTTCACTTCTCTGGGGGATGTCACGGGTAGCGCAGCTCGGTCCGTTGCCCTGGGCGCTCACTAAAAGGGGGATATTTACAGGGGATTGTAGAAATGTTTGTGACGCCACCTGTGGGTTCCTGGTCAGGATGACCAGCGCTGCAGGGTAGATCCTTGAGGGGTTTTTTACTGGGCACAAGATGTTAAGTCTCCCACAGGCGAGACTGATCCCTCAGGGTATATGGCGGTGTCGGGGTGCAGGATCAATAAGGCAGACACACACAAAGAGTCTCTTTCTGTCCCTTTTACTGGGTAGATTCAGGCACTCCCGGGAGGCCGTCAGGGTGGAGGATGCACGCCCAGTAATCCACTGAGTAGGTGTAGGGCCTCCTTACTTCTTTATGTGTGTGAGTTTCTGACTTGCATAAAACAAAGCCTAACTCCGTGTGAAACAGCTATGCCCGGCTGACCTTGTGGTGGAGCCTTCTTTTGGACAGAACTAAGTCCCTCTGTGCAGCATCCTGTAGACTCCTGTTCTTCCTGACCCGGTTACGTATCAGCGCTGTTGGGCTCCTGCGACTTAAAGTCCAGCAGGATCTCGGTTTTTCCTACTAGCTGTGAAGGCACTAGCAAGCTCGGACCGGTGTCCGGTTGTGCAGAGTGGAGGGAAGACATCATTGCTATTCATCCTCAGTCACTCTCTTCCCCTTTTCCACTTGCTGTCGTCCTACTCACACCTTTAACATAAGCACCAGCAGCAGTAGATGTCAGCTTCCTTCCCTTCCCGCTCTCCAAGCGTCGGCACGCTTACTTTTGAAACGCTCACTGGGCTCTCTCAGTGAACTCCCAAATTGACCAGACTAAGTGGCAATCCTTTCCACTTACACTGGACTCCACGATATAGCTGAGTGTTTGCTGAAGTCCTCAGGCTTTCAGATAAGTCTTTCTTTCTGGCTAGTGTTCCCTCTCAGCTCATCTGAGGTAACTAGCTCGTCTGCTCTGCAACACGCTCAAACAGGAAATCCAAATGTCCTCAGAACTTCACTGCTCTGCTCTGAGTTACTGCTGCGTCTCTTCACTCCCTTATATACCTACGTACTCTAAAGGGCTCCCTCTGGTGGCACTAGGGAAATGTGGAGTGTGAATGAATATCGGGTGATTGTGAATTACCTTTCATGCATCCTCCATGGTAACATGTGGCTCCAGAGCGCAGCTGGGCTACACCTTGCACCATGACGGTGCCATTGTTGACAGGCTTATGGTGAGTGAGTGTGTGTCATCTTCTGCTTTGCTTTTAATTTTAATCTGCGGCCATTATTAGTGTTGCACTTAGATATATTTTTTAACTGCTTGCACAGGGCGGTGTGGCCCAGGTTGAGAGTTGGTCGTGTAGAATACCAGTTGGTTCTCCTTTTTTCTTCATCTTTAGTGTAATCAGAAATAATGGTTTCGTGGATTCTCCCCCATTGCGTTTCCTTTCTTGACTTTACTGCTCTTTGCCCCTGTGGTGTCTCCATATCTGACCCCCTGGTGTGCTGTGTCTCCACCCATGTGCTTTGCCCATTTACTTCTAAATTTGTGTTTTCCATTTTTGTGGTTATATAGTAATTATAATCCTTATTTCTAAGAGGATAGATTTGTAGGAAGTCTATAGATTGTTTTGGGGTTGCAGGATGGTCCTACTTTGGATGCTCACGTCTCTGGATGTCAGATGAATGCTGCCTGTGTGCAGTCTGTCCTCCCAGAGATTCTTGCTTTATCCTTTAAATCCTCTATTTCTTCCTCTTTCATAAAAATCCAAAGTCCCAGCTCAGTCCAGTACCTTTTCTGTCCCACGGAGTTGATTTTTTTTCCCGGTTTTGTCTTACAGTTGGCTCATTACGAGGTATAAAGTGATGGAAATTCAGGAGTTCATCTTCAGTGCTTCTTACTCCTAGGAATGATTACAGTACTATATACCTGACAGGAGCCCAATACTGTCTATATCTACAGTAATATATACCTGACAGGAGCCCATACAGTCTATATCTACTGTAATATATACCTGACAGGAGCCCAACAGTCTTATCTACTGTAATATATACCTGACAGGAGCCCGTCCAGTCTTATCTACAGTAATATATCCCTACAGGGCCCTACAGTCTAATCTACAGTAATATATATAAGGACCCAAAAACCTATCTACAGAATATATACCGACAGGGCCGTACAGTCTATATCTACGTAATATATACCTGACGGGCCCTACAGCCCTTATTACATAATATATAGACAGGAGCCCACTCTATATCACATAATATATACCTGACGGGACCTTACAGTCTTATTACATAAAAATGACAGGACCCCTACAGTCTTACTACAGTAATATTTGACGGGACCCCTACATCTATATCTACAGTAATATTCCTGACAGGAGCCCTACAGTCTTACCCAAAGTAAAAATATACCTGACAAGGAGCCATAAGTCTATATCTACAGAATATATACTGACAGGAGCCCTACTTCTAATCTCAACATATATATAATGACAGGAGCCGTACAGTCTATATCTACAGTAATATTACCTGACGGGAAAGCCCGTACAGTCTAAAATCAACAGTAATATATACCTGACAGGAGCCATACAGTCTATATCTACAGTAATATATAACTGAACGGAGCCATCAGTCTTATCTATTAAATTATATACCTGACAGGAGCCCTACTGTCTATATCTACAGTAATATATCCCCTGACAGGAGCCCTACATCTATATCTACGTAATTTATACCTGACAGGAGCCATACAGTCTATATCTACAGTAATATATCCTGACAGGACCCCGTACAGTCTATATCAACAGTAATATATACCTGACAGGGGGCCATACAGTCTATATCTACAGTAATATTACCTGACAGGACCCGTACAGTCTATATCTACAGTAATATATACCTGACAGGAGCCCATACAGTCTATATCTACAGTAATATATCCCTGACAGGACCCCATAAGCCCTATATCTACAGTAATATATACCTGACAGGAGCCCTACGTCTATATCTACAGTAATATATACCTGACAGGAGCCGTACAGTCTATATCTACAGTAATATAAAACCTGACAGGCCCCTACAGTCTAATCTACAGAAATTTATATACCTGACAGGAGCCCGTACAGTCTATATCTACAGTAATATATACCTGACAGGAGCCCGTCAGTCTATATCTACAGTAATATATACCTGACAGGAGCCCATACGTCTATATCTACAGTAAAAATATACCTGACAGGAGCCCTTACGTCTATATCTACAGTAATATATACTACAGGAGCCCGTACAGTCTATATCTACAGTAATATATACCTGACAGGAGCCCTACAGTCTATATCTACAGTAATATATACCTGACAGGAGCCATACAGTCTATATCTACAGTAATTATACTGACAGGAGACCATAACAGTCTATATCAAACAGTAATATATACTAAACAGGAGCCCTACAGTCTCCAATATCTACAGTAATATATACCTGACGGAGCCTTACAGTCTATACTACAGTAATATTTTACCTGCAGGAGCCCTAAGTCTATATCTACAGTATATATACTGACAGGAGCCCAACGTCTATATCTACAGTAATATATACCTGACAGGAGCCATACAGTCTTTTATCTACAGTAATATATACCTGACAGGAGCCCGTACAGTCTATATCTACAGTAATAATACCTGACAGGAGCCCTTACATTTCTATTTTCTACAGTAATATTACCTGACAGAGCCGTACAGTCATATCTACAGTAATATATACCTGACAGGGGGCCCATACAGTCTATATCTACAGTAATATAATACCTGACAGGAGCCCGTACAGTTATATCTACAGTAATATATACCTGACAGGAGCCAAAGTCTATACTACAGTAATATATACCTGACAGGAGCCCATACAGTCTATATCTACAGTAATATATACCTGACAGGAGCCAACAGTCTATATCTACAGTAATAAATCCTGACAGGACCCCTACGTCTATATCTACAGTAATATTCCCTGACAGGAGCCCTTACGTCTATATCTACAGTAATATATACCTGACAGGAGCCCTACAGTCTATTTTAAACCATAATATATACCTGACAGGAGCCTTCAGTCTAATCTACAGTAATATATACCTGACAGGAGCCGTACAGTCAATATCTACAGTAATATATACCTGACAGGAGCCCTACAGTCTATATCTACAGTAATATATACCTGACAGGAGCCCGTACAGTCTAATCTACAGTAATATATACCTGACAGGAGCCCTTACGTCTATAATACAGTAATATATCCCTGACAGGACCCCTCAGTCTATATCTACAGTAATATATACCTGACAGGAGCCGTACGTCTATATCTACAGTAATATATACCTGACAGGAGCCCATACAAGTCTATATCTACAGTAATATATACCTGACAGGAGCCATACAGTCTATACTACGTAATTTTACCTGACAGGAGCCCATACAGTCTATATCCACAGTATTACTGACAAGAGCCCTACAGTCTATATCTACGTAATATATACCTACAGGAGCCCATCGTCTATTCTACAATAAATTATATACCTGACAGGAGCCCATTTTCAGTTTTTATCTACAGTAATATATACTTGACAGGAGCCCGTACGTCTATATTCCAGTAATATATACCTGACAGGAGCCATTACAGTCTATATCTACAGTAATATATCCCTGAAAAGGAGCCATACAGTCTATTTACAGTAATATATACCTGACTGGAGCCTTACAGTTTATTAGTAATATATACCTGACAGGAGCCGTAGTTATATTACAGAAATTTTATACTGACAGGAGCCGTACAGTCTATATTTACAGTAATATTATACTGACAGGAGCCCTAAGTCTATTTCTACGTAATATAAACCGAAAGGAGCCCGTACAGTCTTTTCTCGTTAATATATACCTGACAGGAGCCTTCAGTTGATCTCAGTAAAAATATACTGAAAGGAGCCCTACAGTCTTATCTAAGTAATATATACCTGACAGGAGCCCGTACAGCTATATTACAGTAATATAACCTGACGGAGCCATACAGTTATATCTAGTAATTTTATACCTGACAGGAGCCCATACGTTATATTACGTAATATATCCTGACGGACCCCGTAAGTTTATCACAGTAATTATCCCCGACAGGAGCCCACGTCTTATCACAGTAATAATATGCAGGACCCCAATTGTCTATATTACGAAAATTCCGCAGGGGGCCCGCAGTCATACTCTAATATTCCGACAGGACCCCTTACATTTAAATCTCTAATATTCCGACAGGACCCCGTCTCTATATCTAAGTAATTATACCTGACAGGACCCCTACAGTCTTTTTCAGTAAAAAACCTGAAAGACCCCGTACAGTCTAATCTACAAAAAATTCCCTGAAGGGCCTTACAGTTATTCTACGTAAATTCCGAAGGAGCCCGTAAATCATACTACAGTTTTTTTTATGACAGGGCCCGTACAGTTTTATCTACAGTAATATATACGACGGGAAAACCCTCGTTATATTTACTTTTAATTACCTCAGGGCCCCCTAAGTCTATATTAAGTAATATATCCCTGACAGGAGCCCCACATTATTTTCGTAATATTACCTGACAGGGCCTACAGTCTATATTCCCCAGTAATTAATGAAGGAGCCCAAAAGTCTTACTAAAAAATATTATAAAGGAGCCCTACAGCTTATCCAAAATTTCCTGACAGGACCCCTACAGCTTTTTAAAGTAATATTACCTGCGGAGCCCAATCTATTTAAAATTTTTATGCAGGACCCCTACTTTAAAATTACGTAAATTACCTGACAGGAGCCCTAGTTTATTACAGTAAAAATACCGACGGAGCCCTCGTCATACTAAGTAATTTCCCGACAGGAGCCCCATACATTAAATTTACTTTTAATAAAACCTGCGGGGCCCCGTACAGTCAATCTCAGTAAAATATACGCGGAGCCCTACGTCTATTTACAGTAAATTACCAACCCCCCGTACATTTATCTCAGTAATTAAAATGCAGGGCCCAAAACTTATCACAGTAATATTCCTGAAAGGGCCCCTTTTAGTCATTTCTACAGAAATTTTATACCTAAAGGGGCCCCTCTCTAATCAAAGAATATATAC